>OZ010737.1:96055556-96083056 GCA_963932295.1 Tipula lateralis | reverse complement strand
AACTTTGATTAGATATTTCCAATGTGGGTGATGTAGCTGGAGGCATCATTGATGTTTCAATGGATGGTAATGGAGGTAAATTTGTTGATATAACACGTAATGAGGGTATATTTGGTATTCGTAATTCATCGATTTCACAATAACCATCCTCGTCTTCAACAAGTACATGACTGCCTTTCTCGATTAAATGAGATATTTTGGCTGTAGTTGATGCGCCCGTTGTAATCGGAACACAAGGTTTAGGTATCATTACTTTGGCATCTTTTTGACCGCGATAACACACGTCACAAAGTGAAGTTGAAACAGCGGATATTTCTTGATGCGTGGTTACTTTTATACATTCATTAAGTATTTCAGTAAGCGATTGAACTTGAGAGAATGCAGCCAAAACAATATCAGATGGTTCCTGAAATGAAGTTTTCTAATCGATAAAACAACAGAAAAAAAAAGAAAAAAGAAAAATGGACATGTTAGAATTACAAAAAGCCTTTTACCATCGCATTACAAATATTAAACGCCTGTGTTTTTATTGTTTACAAGGAGATCAATGCAACATGCACATTACAGAAAACATAAAAATATAAAAATTACATAAATTATAAAAAAACATGTTATCATAAAATTATTATTTTGTTGTTAAAATTGTTTTATTCCTTGTTTATCATCTTAATAAAATATATATCATACCTTTGATGCTTCTGGCTGCCCAGCTATATCAGCAATTGCCTCAAAATGTTCGTTTGGAACCCGAAACATATCACAAACGATTCTCTGTTTTTCCATGAGAGTCGAACGGATCGAATCGTCCAATCTTCGTAAACGTTCTGAAAATAATTCAAAAATTGTATTTACAAGTTTGTTTAAAAAGGGCTGTTAACTTAAATAGTGTTTTCTGTTCTTATATGATGATACGTTTCTATTTAACAAACATTTTCGTAATTATATTAATAAAGAATACCGATAAAGTTTCAGTTATTTTAAATTATCTATTATCTATGGCTTAGAGGCCGAAAACGGCCCTTACCGCGTCTCAACTGAGACCTTACGAACCAGTGTTAACGAATGGTGCACATTGTAGGTGGTCAGCCCAACGAATGTTTTTACACACAAACGCGTTTTTTATATCATCCGGTTGCATGTTAATTTGGTCAACGGCGGGAATCGAACTCGAGACCGCGGCGTGGTGAGAAACTCTCTTAACCATTAAGCTACATCCGGCGACTAATATTAATAATCATATATTTTAAATAATAATCATATATTAAAATATATAAAAATTATTTATAACAACTGGTCGACGATTTAAAGAATAATATAGGTAAAAGAAATACAATTTTAACTGTTGCTTAACTTATTTCAAATTATTGTATGTTTATAAAATTTACAATATCATCGAAATTTCATCTTATTAGAAGGTTCGAAATTTCGAAAAATGCTTATAATTTAAGAAAAATTCTAGTCCCATTAAAAAGATTATTGGAAACTGAGTGGTAAACATTACAAAAGATAACTTTTGTAATTAATTTTATAATTAAAACAAAATGTTACATAATTCGCTAAGATTTGCATTTTATTGTTAAGATTACAGGTTGTTATACGCATCATATATTTCTTGGATACACGGAACAACCAGAAGCAAATGACTTGGGTAACCATGTAAGAAAAGGATTCAATTCGCTATTAACTATCATTATTATTTAATTTGACACGATATTGACGGTATGGAACAGCAATTGATAATCAAAAATTTAATTGTATATAGACTACAAAATATATACATACTTAGACAATCAAAATTTCAACTAATTATAACAATTTTCGTTTTATAAAAGCTTTTTAAAATATCACCGTATAATTTAAATTAGGGGTACACTAAGATAGTAATTTCTTAAAGGTATGTATCCTAATACTTAAGAGAAAGATATTATAAGGGACGAAAAGTTAACATATATAATATAAATATTATGTTAATTATATTTAATTAAAGAAAACATATTTCATGGTTTAGTTTACTATAAATATAAACTTGTACTATTAGTTAGCGTTTTTCGAGAAACTAGTATCGTTATGAAAATAAAATATTATATATTACACAGTTAAAAAAGAATTAATAATTGAATACATATGTATATTAACGATTAATTGCCGGTTGTAGCTTAATGGTTAAGAGAGTTTCTCATCACGCCGCGGTCTCGAGTTCGATTCCCGCCGTTGACCAAAAATTGACATGCATCCGGATGACATAAAAACGCATTTGTGTGTAAAAAAGTCGTTGGGCTGACCACCGTGCACCAATCGTTAAAATTGGTTCGTAAGGTCTCAGTTGAGACGCGGTAAGGCCTCTAAGCCATAGATTATTTTATATTAACGATGACTCATAAATACACTATCCCTTATAAATAACTAGAAGAAACTCAAAATTCCGCAATTTCTTAGCAATTTTAAATTTTTTACAAATCTAAAATCAATCAAACCAAAATGAACGCCAACATAAGTTAGCCACAATTTGTTGGTTGAATATATGAATAATTAAAATGAATAAATGTAAATAAAATTACTTTAAATCATAAACCAACATCACACTAAATGTATTAGTACACAAGTCAAACTATTGAACTCGAATACCTACTTACATTTCAGTTTATAATATCAATACAACACAAAACTAATAAAAACATTACTGTATTGAGATTTGAGAATTGATATGTACTATCTATATAAATTATAAATTACAATTATAAATACGACTATTATATTGTGTATCTATAATATTGTTCTGTCAATCTTCAGAATATGTGAAATATTGTTGCAAAAATATCTTTCGCCAGATCTATAACATAATGGTAGATGGTTGGTTTATTTTACATTTTCAACAATATAAAACATAATTTATTCGATATTTAGTTATTGTAAGCAAAATCAGTAAGATTCATACATAATACAGATGATAAAATATTCATACAATGGAAACAATTTGTATTCTTCACAACAACAACCAATGAGGATTAATTTTAAAATTAATATCAAATTGTTCAATCGAATATCGAATAAGTAAATTTCGTGGTAGTTAATACATTTTACCTATAGCACTTACGACTGAGATGAATTAGATAGAATCGTTTTAATATTTACGCCGGTTCTAGCTTAACTTTTAAGAGTTTTTCATCATGCCACGGTCTCCAATTCGATTCTCACTGTTGGCCAAAAATTAACATGCACTGGATTGAAATAAAAAGCGGTTGTGGTAAAAAAGCATAGAACGAATCAAAAGGTACTCACTTCAGTTGAATTAGCTATTTTTTTTATTTATTTATAGAGATTTATTTCAAAAATTCAAAACGATCGATTGAAATGGAGAAAACAAAATGCAAAATAGCTGGCGATGTATTCGAAATATTCCACCACCAACGCAAACAGAAATTCGCTGTCATTCTCTTTGGATTTCGGTGTAAACTAAAGACACTAGACATATTCAATGAATCGCAAATTGCATATGGAACGATTGCACCGTCTCTACAGACTATTTCCAACTGCATCCGAAGTTTCCAGAATGGATATTTTTCTGTAGGGAACGAGCCCCGAGAAGTTCGACCAAAAGCTTCCACTGATGACGTCACTGTGGCTCTGTTGAAGTCCAAAGTTGACGAAGGTCAACGATTGACACAAAAATTAGGTAACAAAAATAATGATTTCAGTTTTATAATTGGAACTGCTACTCCCCTGGAAAAGGATCAGATAGTAACTTCAAAATGGTATATCGAAGACTGCTCACCAAAAGTTTTCAAACAATTAATTGTAAAACTGAAAGACAGAGGATTTGCGACGATACATTTTACATCATAATAACGCGGTAGCTTACACTGCTGATATAACGAGTAATTTTATTGTGATCTCTGGCATCGAAGAAATACGACCAGCGTCATATTCCTCGGATCTAGCATCTTGTGATTTCTAATTACATATTTGCAAAAAGTAAAGGGGAAGGTCTAACAGTAACGCGAAGATAATTAAGTGGGATGCGATCTATTGTTGTTGTCAAAACCTTAATAAGGTGAAATCAAGTTTTTCAATCGAATTTATCATTCATTCTGGTTGAGTAGGTGATTCTTTTAAACGTTTGCCATAATTATTTTAAAATATCACCGCAAGACGTATTTGAGTATTCATTCAAGTTGTTCCCACCATAAGCTTATAAAAATTCGGTAACATTCAAGTACAAGTTTTAGTTAAATTAGAAATATCGATTTCTTTGCGTGTTACGAAATTTTGACTAAAACCAAATCATCACGTTTCAATAGAAAAGTATGATTATTATTGCACATACTGTTTTGTATGTAATAAACACTTACCAGCTGGTGTAATTACGGGTTCTGCTGTATGTGCTGGATTAATATTTATTTGAACTTCACATGGTGCAACCAATGAACACTGTTGGGTTAACGTTCGCGTGTCATTTGAATTTGTTTCACCTATAACTTTTTCATTTTCATTATCACTATTATCATCTCTATCATCGTTATCATCATGATTTTTAATATCTTTTTTACTACTATTATCATTATTATTGTTATTATTTAAAGTTTGATTATTTTCATAAATATTATTTTTATTATTATTAACACTATTATTATTGTTATTATTTATATTTTCATTATCATCCTGACTATTTTTTATATTCAACAAACTGTTATTCTGAATTGGTTCTGGTGTTATAATCGGTGTTGGTGGTGGTTGTGAATGATCCAATGCTGACGATTCAAATGAATCTTTCTGATTTGGTCCCTGTTGTGCATCATCATTCTGTTCGTGAGTATTACCACGTGTGCGTGCTTTATACGATTCGGCAGCATCTGATATATGTTTAAACCATCTATATTAAATTATACAAAAACATTAGTATATGAAAATAGTTAGATAATATTATTTTGTATGAAAAATACACAAGTAAAACCTTTGAACTAGTGACGCCCGACGTACTGGAGGTTCACTTAAACTACCTCGCCTTCGTTCCTTTCTTTTTGTCGGTGTTGAAGCTACACTTTTTTCATTATTATTATTTACATTTGACGCAAGTAGTATAGCACCACTGCAAACACTTTTTCGTCGAGGGCCTTGTAAAAAATCATTTGGTGTTAAAAGACTCATTTTCTAATTACCTATTATAATTGATGAAATTAATTTTCACATTTTTTTCTAAGAAAAATAAATAAATACGACTTTGTTCATAAATCAACCTCGTGCCATCGATAAGGTGCAATAATTAAAATGATAAACATAATATTTCTGTATGTAGGTACTTCATCTTGTATACTATGTGGGTCCTGGTTGAAATGACATAAAATGTCATTTTTCAAAATAGCATATTTCAAAACGGCATAAGGTTCAAAATGACATTTTTTAAAATTATATTATTCAAAACGGCATAAGGTACAAAATGGCATAAGGTTCAAAATAACATTTTTTAAAATGATATTTTTCAAAACTGCATAAGATACAAAATGGCATAAGGTTAAAACGGCATTTTTCAAAACGGCGTAAGGTACAAAACGGCATTAGGCACAAAATGACATTTTTATAACCTCAGGACTAGATTTTTAAATCTAATTTATTTTTGTTCTAAAGTTTTTAAAAATTGTTGTATGTGAACCATAAAAAATTAAATAATGAGGGAAAACCAACATAATACAATACAAATAGCAACTATACATTCATAAAAAACATGTTGATGCAATGTTGCTAATAATTACGAATATGATTACTAAAGAGATAATAAAAATATTACGTATTTTATTACGCATTGGTTATTTTCATATACCTGTATAATAATAATATACACCAAGAAATTCAAAACTTCTGCTTTCTATATCCTCGTAATCCGAAACTTGTAAGTGAATGAGTATAATATATCTTTCAATATATTATAATAAATATTATAAGAATATAATTGTACCGAATCAAAAGTCAAATTTAATATATTTAGTGAAGAAATACTTTCTTCTTTCATATAAATAAGCTATAATCAATAGTATAAGTTTAATGTATATAAAATATGTATAATACCATAGTCTATTTCATTTACTTCAAACTCATTTTTGAATTTAAACCCTAGCTTAAGAACGTTTAAAATTTGTCTTAATCTTAATCGATAAAGAAAGAATCCAACTTTTCTTTTGTCCATACTAAGCTTTTAATCGAAACATCGATCTAAAAGTTTATTTTCATTGAACATCTTAACTTTCATTGTCATCGATTAAGAAATAATACAAAGTCTCGTCCAATATTTTTTATTCTATTTTCTACCTTATCTTGTTTCAAAGATGCCATTTTGAACCTTATGCAGTTTTGTACCTTATGCAGTTTTGAAAATTGCCGTTTTAAAAAATCTCATATACTGTTTGAAACAATATCATTCAGTTGTTAAGTGTTTAGCTGTTTCTGTTATTTTATCTACCGATTGCGAAAAACATAATAAAGTTCGTGCGTAAAACTTCTAATCTAAGTATCAATCTATAATGTATAAATTAGTGAAAGATATGTATTGTGAATGGTAAATGGGTGGGGAAAAAATTGAACTGGAGACGAAACTAAAAATAAAGCGACATTCGGAAAAAAGTTCATGAACCAATCGTCAAAATTTAAAATTAATTATTAGTCTTAGAATAAAATACATAATTTTATAACTGGCGATACAAAAAAATAAGTTGCACGTCAGAATTTAATATTAAGTTCAATAATTTAATAACTAAATAATCATAAAATGAAAATTATTACTAATAATAATAAAAAATTGTATTATTTTTTGTAAATAATATTATTTGAAGTTTTAAATAAAAAACAAAAATAGTTCAAAATAACAATCTAACTTAGGGAAACTATTGGTTTTCTTGTCTCTGATTAAAACGTGGTTAATCAAAAATTCACTTCTAAGCCATCATCTTATCAGTTTAGGAGCTGATAACCTGATTAAGATTCAATGACTTTTGCAGATGGAGAGAATTAAAACGGGATAGACTAATTAAATTGATTGTGTATAACTGACGGACAAGAATAAAAACTAAAAATATTAATTTGAAAATAGACAATTTAATTGCTCTATTTAATCTCATTTCATTTGCTTGGATCTTCAAAAGTTCAAATCTTCAGAAGATTGTGACAATTATAAATGGTTACATTAAACGACTTTTGTTTAATGTAACCATTTATAATTGTCACAATCTTCAATTTTAACTTGATGCGCGTAATCTATTATTGATGTATGAACGTGTATGAGACTGGTGTGTTAACTTTATTGGTCATCAGGATTGCTGACCCAGGAATTTTATGCATATATTTATTCTTTTTAAGTTAGTTTGGTTAGTCAAGAGATATTCTCATTTAACTTAGTAAAACAAATATTTATTTACAAGCTATTAAATATTAAAAAAAGTATCAGCGGATTAAATTTCGGACTGTCGATAGTACGTCTAATACAAATATTCAATAGTGAAAGTTACTGATAAATATTTAGTTTTACTAATTATCTAAAATAACTTTATCTACCTATAGGACAAACAATATCTTTTAAACTTTAAACATTTTTGAAGATATTGCATAGTGCCGGAGTTGTTTATATTAAATTGTGTAGATTTGTAAAACTTTGACAGTATTTTGTTTATTAATATTAAATGTACTGAATAAATAAATGTGTTACGATATTGTTTTGAAAATATAAAAATAGCCAACCAACTAAATATTAATTTTGGTAAATTTATAATTTATGTTTAAATAAATCGATACAGTTGGAATTGTTTGCCGTACTTATTGTTATATCGAGATAGTGTAACTATTTTGTCTACGAAAAGAGATTGTTCAGAAATATATTATTGATATACGGGAGCAAAAACTTGTTACGTATAGTATAATGCATTGAAACCTTTACAAAATTCATCACAAACGATGTACATACTTATTATTTGAAATAATAACATAAAAAAACTGATATGTTGTACAATATTATGTATTATTGAAAAAGGGTACTAAACGCACTGCTTAAATTAACTTTTAGTGACGTAAGACCAAAATAAAATTTTTTAAAGAGTTTTTATAAGTTTAGTATATCGATTCAATACTTGATATAATTATGATTAAAAACAAAAAACCATGAATTAATTCTTTTTTATAACATGAATAATACAAAACGTAAACTTGTAGATTGATTAAATATTAATTTTCAATATAAATTTACTTGTAGATTATGCATGTATATAACAATTAAATCAAGCTGAGCTTCAAATTATTTTTCTAAATTTAAACTGCATATAAACAATTATTTCCCGCAATTGATTTGATATCCAGACACGTCATAAGGTTATTGAGTAACGGCTGACAAACATTCAATCAAGAATCACTATGTAATTACCGAATTACATCCACAAATTTTTTAGATTTAAAAATTATACAGAAAAACCTTTCACCAAGAACAAATCAATGTTCGAAACACTGCCAAAAATATAATTAGAAAATTACGAGTCAAATACGAGTATTTTCTAAATAAACTCACATATACATAATATAAAAAAAAACGTGTATGAAAAAATCATTTATACTTTATTGAGCTATTAGTAAAACGAGCTATTAATCAATTATATATGATAAACGGAAACATTGGCACTGTGTTTCAAAAAATATATTTAATGCGTCACATAAACTGGAAACCCTTTTTATAAAAATAATGTCAACATTTCCAAGGTCTTCTTCTTTCCTCTAAATATACATAAATAAACTCAAACAATTTTTAATCCATCAACAAAATTAGACAATTATTGATTTATTCGACAAGTAAAATTTTGTAGGGTGGATGCTACGAATTTTTTATTGTTTTTTTTTAAATAATTTAATACTAATTAGTCTTATCATAAGTAAAAAAATTATTTATCTATTATTTCTAAAAAAAATGTGTATTTTGATTTTCATAAAGATACAGTTAATGAAAATAATCAATGTTTGATACAAACTACTTTTATTAACGTCAGTATAAAAATATATTAACATATTAAATCTATATTAGCAAGTAAACCTCATCATTTTATTCGCTACCCACTTTTTCAATATTTGGTTATGTAAATAAAGAGAGAAAACTAATACAATTAAAACGTATTTTATTATTTTATTTAAATTTTGAAAATGTTGTTATCAACTGTGTAAATAAAAATTATGTAAATTTTTTACTGAGGTTTGCTGATGATGCTATTTGAAAAAAATTAAATATCGAGACTTATAGAATGAGGACAATAGGTATTGCCATTTTCAAAATAATACCATAAAGGTGAATGCAGATAAGAGTTAATTTTTATGAACAAAGTTTATGTTTTGGGCTAAAATAGTTAGAATATATAAAATTTAATTTTATTATTTGTTTTTTTTTAATGCTAATTGTGAAGACGAGGTTAAGGGGAATGAGGTTAGATTTTAAAATTAATAAAATTGTTACTGTACAAAATATGATAATCAAATAAATTTAAGACGAAAATACTAGTTTATTATTATTTTTAGATATTAACGAGAATAGTTTCATGACAATATATGCGTATACAGAAATCAGATTCAGTAAAAACTTTCGAAAGTTTTATACAAGGTGCTACACATAGATAATACAAAATAATATATTCATCCATCTATATATATATATATATATATATATATATATATATATATATATATATATATATATATATATATATTATATATTATATATATCTATATATATATATATATATATATATATATATATATATAATTACATATATATATATAAATATATATATATATATATATATATATATATATATATATATATATATATATATATAATATATATATATATATATATATATATATATATATAAATATATATATATATATATATATATATATAATATATATATATATATATATATATATATATAATATATATATATATAATATATATATATATATATATATATATATATATATATATATATATATATATATATATATATATATATATATATATATATAATTAAAGGAACCAATAAATAATGTATAAAATAAAGAATTTTCATATTCCATTTACTTAAATTTTTTCAGAAAAATCCAATTTAAAGGCTAGTACTCAGATCGATTTCGCGTGAAATTTCCATACAATTTTACCAAAGTGAACTAAGAAATTAAAAATTTCATTTCTGTTTTCACTAAGCAGTACTCATTAGCATAGTTTATTAGCGCAAAAACTATAGTTATCTCAATGCACCAAAGATGGCGCGCATAAACTTTACAAATTTGTTTCACGCGAAAATAATGATTCGAACCATTTTTTTCACGTGAAATTTGAACATTTGAACTGTTTGAGTTTGAACATTTGAATTCACCAAAAAAAAAAATGCATTTTTATTTCACAGTGTTCAAATGTCAAATTTATTTTTTCGATTTTTTCCACTCTTTTCCAAAATTGTGTATTTTTGCAAACATTTTGTTTTTCTTTCTTTTTCTATAAATTAATTTGAATATAATTTCTTTCCACTGTTTCAGAGTGATTGCTATTACATATATATTTATTTCGATCTATGGGAAAAGAAGGAAAATATTAAAAATATAAATTCTTCCTTTCGGGTAGGAAAAAATATTGAAATATATATTTTTATATTTTCGCAACAATTAACCCGATTGCATACTGTTTTCCTACTCTCCCATTTTCTGTTCTATATGCAATCAGAAAGAGACATTCAATACGTCGATGAAAGAGAGTTATTATAAAGGCAATTCTAAAAACGTACATAGACACGGAAACCATATTTAACTTTGATTGAGAGTAAAAGAAAAACCAAAAAACTTGAAATCGTTTTCGAGGAAAGAAATTATATGTTTTTGGATTTTTTTCCCAAGGAGTGCTATTTTATTTTTTTCTTATCTTTCCCAAAATACGGAAAGACTAAAGAGTAGAAAGCAAACTGAATTTGATCACTGAGTTCACGTGAAAATAAATAAGTTTCTGAGACCGCGGTATAATTTCATTTCACTTTAAACTGAGTACTAGCCTTAACAAGTAAAAATTGGTTAATAATATAATCTTTCGTTAAAAAAAATTTTAGCTTTTACGACCAACCCAATGGTTAAATAGAATTTTGTTGTTATGTTCGAATCATGGTCTTAGTCATTTATTGTCAAAAGAATTTCCTTTAAATACATTATTCGATTATTTATTTAATTAACAGATTTATTTGCAAACATCCGTAGGGTGATTGATGAAAACAGAAAATTTTCTTAACGATTAAAGCTTTATATTTCTAAGGAAGCACTCGTATTACAACAATGAAATTGATTAAATATTATATAAGGTTAAATCACCATATAATTTGATTGAGTGAGCTCATTTGGAGGTAATTTGATACTGACTTCTGCACATATTTAAGTTTTGTAATTAATTTCAATTTGTATTTTTAAGAATCTTCATAAAGATAAATAATGAAACATTTTCATTTGAATTGTTAGATTTGTGCAAGATTTTTGTTGTTTAAATTGATTATCTAGGTATAATACCGTATAACAAATTATTTTCAATATTATAAATTATTTTTACCTACGACATTATGATAATGAAGTTTTACGGATGGTTTAGCAATTGGGAAAACAAAGAAAAGAAATATTAATTTAGAATTGGTTCAATACTCTTCGTAAACATAAAAATGTTTAAAGGGACCAATAATATAAAAATTTAAAATTAAGTTATAAAGTTTAATGAAACAATTACACTTGCAAAACACATTTTGAACAATTGTCATATTTGTTATTCTAACCAGGGTTATTTAATTATTATATGCTTGTATAATATTTTCCATACCTAATTGTCTTATTAATCATAAAAAAATATATTTTTTTTTTATTCATTAAGACAAAACAATATTTTCTTAATTTCTTAAATACATATACAAAGTACACATAACATGCGCGATTACGCGACACTAAAACAAATTGTTCATATTTTTGATAACTAGTTCAACACATAGCTAACCCACTCGGGTCTTACAGGATATACATACATAATATGTATATATATATAACATACGTTTGCTAAGGCCTAAAGGGTTGCTTCTATATTATATAATTGATTAATAGATAAAAATTTGAGAAAACTAAATTACAACTACATAAATATAACACGACTACTCGGATTTCGATCTAGGCCAGTGACAATTTGATGTTTTGTAGATATGTACAATTGTATGTATGTATTTGTATATACCGGTTTACATTATTGACAGTTGAATACTATAATTGTACGGTGAATTGATTTTTGCAGCATGCAACGAAGAACTATAATAGTTTAATATTTATGTTGAGAAGTTTGAGAAATTTTGCATTTTTTAATATTTATTGTTATTACGATATTCAGTTTTGTTAAATCTAGAAGAGTAGTGTACCACCTCATAAAAAAATGATCATGTCTATCAATTTAATATCGTTTCCTATAAATTATTCGCTTTCTATTTTAGCTTACACTTGAAATATGTATATGATGAAAAATCATGATCATCAATTAAAAAAAATATCGATTAATTAACGAATAGAAATAAATTTAAATTGAAAACTAGTTTAAATATTTTGAACATCAATTAAATATATCAGCTAGCATATTTTTTTTAATTAGAAATTAAAAATTAGACAAACAAATAATAATACACATATTATATTTTATTATAATTACTGGAAATTCCAACGTTGGTTAGCGATATTTCTGGTGATTTCCATCTGGTGATGGGAACCAGATTAAATTTCCAATATAAATAGATTTTCAAATAAAAATATTTACAAAATTAGTTGACTAATGAAAAATTGAATACAATTTAAAGCTTAAAATTTAAGAATGACAACTAATGCGGTCCAAATAAAGAAATACAAATATATACATATTTACTTTTCTTTTGATGTATAAAAATTTGTATTATTATATAATCACGGACAGATAAAAGATTTATCAGTGATTATTTAAGTGTATATCATTTATAAATACAACCGAATTATCTCATTATACAATATAATGTATTAATTATAAATAGTGTCCCGAAAGTTGTTTAAATTTGAAATACTTTTTAAGTAAATATTCATGACTCTTATACTTTATTTAAAAGAAAATTTTATCACTTTTTTAATGATATGAGATTTCCGAAAAAAATCGGTTATTTCTTGAGATATTGTTTTCATGGAAGGGCTTCTCAGTGCGAAGTGGTAAAAGTAAAGTCGTCTTAAAGCTGCGGCTGTTGGAGAGGGAGGTACCGGGTTCGAATCCCGATAGGGGCAATATGCAAAAAGAGATTTTTCACCAATGATCGTTTGGGTGGTGCGTTCGGTGGTATGAATGAACACATCTGAATCCCCTGTTGAATTTAGAATCCATGGACCGTTCCATCGTCCATGTCAGTAATAGGCTGACATGGAGCTATGCAATGCATAAATCGGACCTATAGCCGTACATAAGTTGTATCACAACCGACCATCGATTTATTTTATAATTATATTCATATTGTATGAATGATTGCTCTAAAATATTTATATAAGAATAAAATGAATAAAATAAAATAAACCTGAGAGATGGTCATGATGATAATTGAGCAGTAAATATGTATCTTATCATTAAAATAATATTAATAAATAAGTTTGGTTTTATCATGTTGCCAAATTCTTATTTATAAATAAATGCAAAAGCAAGTAAAATAACGAACATTATTTTTTTTAAATGCTAAAAAGAGGAAATAATTATACCAACTTAGGGAATATTAAGACACAAATGTTTTCCGTACGTTCCGAAATATTCTCTAAAAATTCGAATAAAATTATTGATTCTTATTGAATCAAATAAAAACTACGTACGTATATTCGAACCAATTTAATTATAAACAATTCATGGTTAATTCTATGTTTATTCTATGCACCAAACTATAAACACAAAAGTTTCAACTTCTTTGTGGTAACGAAAATTTTTAATACTAAGTTTGAAAATCAGTTAATGTTTTAATATAAAAAAATGTTCTCTAAACCTCAATATAAAAAGAAAAGGGAATATACCTGCTATTCTTTTTACGGTTTAAAGTGTTTATTACTATATTGTGTGTACGACTAAAAAATACTTTCATCTAAAAATAAAGTTAGCACATCTATATTCATACATACGATCACATAGTCGTTGTAAATACAATTTTCTTCTGGCAAAATTTTATCATCACGTTTTTTTAAAAAAATATTTTCACTTTAATTCACAATAATTTTATGGTTGTTTTGATAATTATCGATTTCCGGTTCGTTGTATAAAATAAGGTTAAACTTGTAATATAATAATGTTGTATGTTTAAAATATATGTGTACATATAGGGTACATGCAGTAATACTTAGTTAATAACTGAAAGTTTTTGTCTTAGTTTTATATTTTAATTTTAAATAATTTTCGAAAATTACTCTAGAAAGAATTTGTTATTTTATGAATCAAAATAGTTTTTAGTAATTTAAATAAAATAATTAAAAATTTTGAGTTTACGACAACAAATTAACATTAAATAATTAAGCAGGAAATATATATGTATGTTTAAATTAATATTAAATGTAGAATAATTTTATCTTTACTCAATATCTTTGGCAACTTATGGATGTCATAACCTTAATTATTATGTTAACCGGCATTATAATTGAACGTGAGCCTCAACGTGATATTATTTAGCATTTGGAATGGATTAAAGATATGTAATAAAAAACGTTTTAAACAGAAACACAAAAATTATAATCACACGATTATATTAACCTGCGTGCGATTGAATGAAAATAAATTTTAAAAATTAATACAATAATCTTTCTCACTTGTTATATTAAATGAAAAATAAATACTAAGCATTGTTTGATTAAGAAAAATTGATTCATTTTATTACTGTTGCCTACGTTAGTTAAGTTATTGAAGAAATTTGATTTATTAAATAAAACATTAACTGTGTGGAGTCATTATTAAATTTGATGTTAAATATTATCAGGGTTTTCTTTTTATTTTGAGAAAAAATAATATAAAATAAAAATAATATATATATATATATATATATATATATATATATATATATATATATATATATATATATATATATATATATATATATATATATATATATATATATATGTATATGTATGCATATATATATATATATATATATATATATATATATATATATATATATATATATTATATATATATTATATATATATATATATATATATATATATATATATATACATGTGTGTGCATTTTCATACACAATATCACGAAAACCATATATTGTTTAGAAAATTTGGAAAAACTTTCATTAAAAGTGGCCCAAAAATACATTTATATAAACTTAACATATAAAAATCTTTATATTTACGGTTTATGAACGGTCTATAAACTCTGTTTTACTAAAATCAACAACTATAAAGTTTAATAATTTTAGACCAGCATCAACAGCACATGAGATCAAAAAAATTTGAAGTAAAATAAAACTCAACAGTGTTTAAAGAAAAGAGAAAAATAGGAAAATTAAAAAGTTAGATAGTGAATCTCCTTTTTTGTATGTCTTTGCCTCAAATATAAATAAAATTACAGTATAAGCAAAGTAGATTCATCACAAATAATACACCTACAGAACTAGTATTACACCAAATTATTGTGTTTTGTGGTGTGGTTTTATATAGTGATGAAGTTGGATTAAATTTCCTGTAATCCAATCCATATGTTAAGGAAAATATTTAATCTTTTTTTTTAAACATTATTCCAACACTACATATAAAAATGTATGTAGTAGTTGTTAGGTACCATTTCTTATGTTATATATTATGATAATGAGGCACAAGAACAATGGTTAAGGTCTTACTTGTTATTGTTTTACGGATAGATGTATGTATATGTAGGTATATAGTGAAAACCAAATCTCGTTGAAATGTGTATTTTTCATTCTCATATGAATCCAACAAGAAAAAATATTTGATATTGTATTAACAGGAACGTGAAAGAATATAACTTTTAGCATATATTAATATGCTATATATTAATTTTTAAGATTTTTACAAAATTATGTTTATTATAATTTATAATATAAGTACGTTAAATCTATATGAAATAACGATAAATCTATTAGATAAGATTATAATTTATTACATCTGTCGATTAGTTTGACCAACTCGTCAAAATAAAAAGATTTCTCCTGTTATTAAAATACAAATTGCGCGTGGCCAGATTTTGATGCGGTAAATTCAATGAACCTTTTTGTGAAGCATTCAACGTATGTAGTGCTGTGTAATCAAGCAAAATCAATATTTTACTTGAAAACAAAGGACTTACGAACTGACCTTATCAGTTCCCTAAGTGCTTGTTTTTAAACATAAACACGAGAGAAATACATAACCAAATCAAGAAATATCAATATACCATTTTGCGAATGGTATCATTGTACAATGAAAAGAGAAACTGAAGAAGAAATGGAAAATATGGCCGATATAAAATTAAAAAAAATTTGTGAAGAAACTGGTTATGAAAATAAATTCAGTAAAATTTACTTATTTCAGACTATTTAATAACAAAGAATAGGACTTAAAAATAAATGTAGGCATCATACAAATAAAATAAAAAAGAATCACAAAAATAATAGGAATAACATTAAACAATAAACTATTGCAAGTACTTCATTATAAAGTTAGAAAAAGTTGTAGTTATACTGCATCAAATTTGTTATAAATATTAACTCCCACATCATAACAAATATTCGTTTATGTTTTCATATATTTAAATCAACAAAATAATTTTATATGTACAATATAATACAATATTATATATAATAACACTTTAAAGGAATCACTGTAACGATTTTTGAAAGCCTAGAAACAACTTTTTTATTCAAATTTTGTCGTCAACTTGTTGCTAACGTCACTGCCATTTACGAGGTCTTGGTACGAAACAACTTTACTATGAAAAGTATACCCATTTTCATCAAAGTATTATGTTATTTGAGAAAAGTGATACAAGAGAGAAGATAAAGAAAATACAACATTTAAGGGGGGAAAAGTGCAGACATTTCATAAAAATATAGCTTGAAATTAAAAACATTTTAATTTGAATGAAATGAGAAGAAAAATATGAACCAAATAGAAGTAAAGACAACATATACACAATAATTCATAGAACAACAAAAGGAGAATCGACATATTTTTGAAAGAAACCAATACAGAAATAAAATAAATCGAAAGCAATATTCACCAATTAAAACCGTAGACCTTTTATGAATATAACTTAATTAATGGGATTACATTAACATAATAATATAAACTAGAATTAATAAAGAACGTAAATATAGGTTAGTATGCATTAAAAGTCCGCCCTGCACCCAATTAAAACTAAACGTAAAAAAGCATATTAGAGAAAGTTTAAGGAGAACAAGCCAGGCTGAAATATTCTAAAATATGTTAACAATATAGAATACACATATAAAAGATAAAATAAAACGGGAATTAGATTAATAAATGCAATAGCTGAACTTAATTACAACCGTGAGAAAATGCAATAAATCAAAGTGAAATTTTTCGGTAACAAATTCTCTACCATATCCTTTCCATGGATTTTCATTCCATATACAAATATGTATAGTCAACATTTGTAGAATCTAATTTAGACTGACTTTTAACAGTTTAAGGTGATTGTGTAAAATGGCGCTGAAGTAACAATATTTAAAAGGTGATTCATCTATCTATATTAATATAAGGTTTTCGGTTTAAATGTCCTGTTTTGTAAGAATCAGAATATGCCGTTTTTAGATGTAGATGTCAGCTTCTAGTGATTCTATTTCTTCGTTATTATTTTATAAGGATAAGATAGTCAGTTTCACATTTTTCATTCGTCTTTCGATATCCTCAGAATTAATGATTTTCTTAATGAGTGGTTTGATTACAACACGACTTTCTTTTTTTTATTGTTTCAAACGTTTGAACGGTTATTAATCACTCACAGAAATTAAATGAAACAGTTCATATGAATTTTTTTTGTTGGTAAGATATATACATAGATAAATAAAAGCAAAATAAGTTTCTAGTATCGTTATTTAACATAAATTTACTGAATTTATTTTGTTCCTCGGATCACATACACACACATATTAACTTATTAAATTAGTGTTCATAACATAAAAGTTATAACATTTTCAATTAGCAAAAACCACAATCAACAGAAAATAAATGAATAGAACCAGATTCCGTTTTTGGGTTAGTTTTCGAAAGAAAGTTGAAAATTTTGATAATTTAATTTTAGATTGACCGAGAAAAATTATATTTCCCACAGGGTGCTTAAAGCGCAGTTTGGTTTAGCTTTCCTTTGAATTGTTTGATATTTTTATCCAGATTAATCCCTTGTCAAATTCACAGAAGGAAATAAAATAAATGAAGAATTTTTGAAAATAATTCACCAATTTTAGTAAATAATTTAATGCTCAACCCGAGATTTTTAAGAATATTATTTTTAAATATTTTATAATAATTGTGTAAATTAATGGATCATTATTAAAACTTTAATTTTGAAAGTGAAAGATCAATACTCACTCTATTATCAAAACTGCATATTATTTTATAAAATTGGTTAGTTTATATTTAAAAAATGCGTAGAAAATAAAATATTGATAACCATATTTTTTTGTATAAAAAAGCTATAGCTTTAATCTTCAGCTCTAACCTCTTACATACCTTATTACGTTTCAAGCAATATTTTCATTTGTAAATCTTGTCCGAGTTTAACTTCTTGAAAATTTAAATAACTATAGATTTAAATGTGATTGAATTATTTAAAAGAAATTCAAATAAATATTTTTGTCATATTTCGTATTAAGAACAAGAAAATATAGCAATAATTTTAACGTTAACGTAAAACTTTCAATCGAATAACATTTTTGTGGTTCATGAACAAATACATTATAATATTAGAATGTATTTGTAATTATATTATAATATAATATTAATATAATATTCATATACTATGAATCGATAATAAATTTCCTCTGAGATCGAAATTAAACCTTTAAAATATTGTATTTTAATATAACTTCCTTACAATTTAATTTTTTTTCAATATTTTTATCATTATCATTGTAAAAACAAATTAACTTTATCATAGTGTTACACACTATGATGAATATTTAATTCCTATTAAATTTTTAATATTTATTGTTTTTACAATATAACACTTGTTACGTTATGTACTTTTTCATGTACACAACTTAACAAATATATTTATCTTGTGCGCAGAATGAAAAAAATGTGTATTACTCGTTAGAAATGAACATGTACGTTTGGTAATTAGAAAATGAATTTTCCAAATAAATGAATAATGAAACAGATTTAAGATGAGAAAACGTGTATAACGATTTTTTCGTGTGTCTTTGTTTATTTTTATTTTCATTTTATTTTCAAATAAAGAAGAAAATTAAACATGATTATTCGATATTTTATTATTTTTCATCACACATTATTTATTTCAAAGAAGCGTAGAATATGTGTAAATACTATATATAGAGCACAAACCATTTTATTTTTATTTAAATAATGCCTAAATTTAATATTTACCACGAAAATAAATGTGAACCCATTAAAATAAATCCGATCAAACTAAGAAACCTAAAAAATTAAAAGACATTTGAATGGAATATGTAATATTAGTTGTTTTACTGTAAAATGCGAACAACCTTGACAATTTAATTTATAAACATAATATGTATATTGTTCTGTTTTTCTGTGTTATGTACAATAAATGTGAACAGATTAAGTTCTGCTGAGATCATATTTCAATTTTAATAGTTCTTTATTTAATTTAAGACCAAATTAAATAATAATAATAACAGAAATTACTAAAAAAACGTGTTTATAATTGTTTAATTTGTATCAGGTGTTAATTGATAGTGCAGAGTAAAGTAGATTAATTTCATATATATATAGTATAAAATTCAAAAAACGATAACATTTATGTAAATTTGTGATAAATAAAAACCGATTAAGTTTTGGATTGTGTCCAAATTTTCTAAGGAATATTCAAAATATTTTGTTTTCATAAAAATAGTTCTATATAGTTTTATTTATTGTAAAATATGGATTTCTATTCTAAATAATTTTGATCTATAGACGTTTACCTCGATTGTAAATATGTTGCAGTTACATAATTTAAATGCACCAATTTCTAGTAAACATACAAACGTCTATTTGGTCATTGTATTTATATATTATGTAATATCAATATAATACTAATATACATCTAATTCAGTTTTTATTAAGGATTTTAAATAATCTTTGTGTACTGTTTAAATAATAAATTTAGAAACCGATTATCTCTCGAAAACAATAATATATGTATATAACATACAAATATTATTGTATAGTGTAATATAACTAAATATATTATTACCTAAATATTATAGTTTAGGAGTGTTAAGGTGGGTATACACGTACAATTATATTGTACAGTTAAATTGCGCAAGAAAATATGAGAAACTTAATTGCGCAATTGTCATGCACACACGATAAATTTTATTGTGCAATGTTAGCTATTATCACGATAGGAATCGAAGTAAAATGCAAGAATTATTATTTGTGCAAAAATAACAAGATAAATATTTTTTTATGAAAAATCATTATTATATTCAGTAATCAGCTTCTAGATTCACTCAATCAGCTTCTAAATTCACTCAATTTTTTTCAAAATTTTCGATTTGTTTTCATCAATTTTTTTATCGCGCAAACAGAAGAAATAGCACAATATATTGTACAATAATGACGTCACACAAGTCTATTGCGCAATTTACTCGTAAGTGTATACCAGCCTTTATATGATAAAAAGAACTTGTATGCTAATCAACATAGGAACCAAATTTTTGCGATAAATAAAAACTGTATATAAATTACTGTGGTTTCCTAGAAAAATAATTGTTATATTTTTACAAAAGACGTGTAAGTCCATTTTTTTCTCATGTTAATGTTTCGAAATTTATATTCAATATGTAGTATATTATAAATGCCAAATTAATGTTTACAGTCGAAAATTTTTTTATTTAAATAAAGTTTATATAACATTATGTATACCTAAATCCTACCGATAAACTTGTCTCTACTTCATAAGTTTTGATTTATGCACCAAAATATTTTATGGCGGGGTCATCATTCAAAAACTTTTCATTTTGATTTTAAAAACTTGGAAAAAAAATCTTTAAATTTGATTATGTAATAAATAATTGTTAGAATTAGGTAGATTAATTCAATTTCTTGTTGGTTTGCTGTGTCTAAGATCGTTTAACTATTTTATTCTAAATAATAATGTAACATTTTACATGTACATCTAAAAACCGTTTTATGTATTAAGAATATATTGCGATTACTAATGAGTGTTATAATGGAATTTGTCTTTAAGTAAAACTTAGAAGGCAAGATTGAAGCGTATGCACGTATATATTTGGGTAAATCTATCTGTGTCAATCTATTCAATCCTATTTTTCTACATAAAATAAATTGAAAGGAGAGAAGAATGAAGAATGTATTATTAAGTTCATCAAATCATAAGAGTAAATGTCTGAAAGTAGCTTTCAGACTACTCTTATTTTTTTGTTTGCGCTTTTATTTATATTTATTGCAACAGTAATGTTATGTTTAATAATATATAAATATATATATATATATATATATATATATATATATATATATATATATATATATATATATATATATATATATAAATATATATATATATATATATATATATATATATATATATATATATATATATATATATATATATATATATATATATATATATGAATGAATTTTTTATGTTTAATTATGAATCCTTTAATAAAAATAAAATACATATGCAATTTTGTTACAATATCCAATCTATTCATTTATTCAGTATTAAGGTAATGAAATAGTTTTTTCATATTGTTTGTGGCATTTTAGAATTATTTTTTCCTCTCGTATCAAAAGAAGTGAACAGGTTTATAAAATATTTATATTTTAAAGAGAGGTATTAGATTTTTATGAAACATGAATTACAATACTATACAATATTCATTTTTTTTAAAGTCCATAGTTTAACTGTTGGTGTATAAATAATATATGATATTGCTTCTATATATATAAACTTATCCACCAAATAAAAGTTTTTTTATCAACAATTTTCAATCAATACTTTTTAAAGAAATAGGTTCAAATTAATACTTTAAAGAAATAGAAGATTGAAATTGCATTAATAAATTTACTCTGGAATAAAATAATGTAATATATTTCCAATAAAACCTTGGAGTGTGACGTAGTGACTTACATATATGACTTGTTCAGTTCGATTTCTTGACTTAGAAAGCGAAGTTGCCTTTTCTAAATCACTTGGCATGTGGCAGGTTTCTGTGAAGTTATCGTTTAAAAAGAAGCCTTTCATTTAGTATCTTTGGATTAAAAATTATCAATGTCTTGAAAAGAATTAAAAATTGTTCAATATTACATTGATTGCTAATACAATTTTCTTTAAATATAATAATATAATATAGTTATATTTGTTAAAATTTAGTGAAAACTTTTATATTCCTGATTGTTTTAACATAACATTTTGCAGAAATAGAAAAAGGTCTATATGTGTGAGAAAAGTAAGGTCAACTTCGTTTTGATTAAGGAATCCAATCGTACCATGCAGAGCACCATGTAACTTTATTAATAAATCTTTCGATTTAACCTCGATTTAATTTATATGTCACAAATAATTAAGTTATTGAACTTTCAAGGGTTGAATTTTATTTTATTGATATCAATATAGTACAAATTTGTAATAGATAATAACCATTTAAAATTGGTTTAACTAAAATTATATTAATCATGATTATTAAAAAATAAAGTAGCTATACCAAACAAATTTCGTGTAAACTATACCAACTATAAATTAAAATACACATTTATGTAGTAACTATATCTTTAAATTTTGAAATACAAAAACCCTATCAAAATCTTGTTAATACGTTTATTGTATATACAGAAACATAATTATTTAATTACAATGCGAATAAACATGACGGTGCGCACAAATATATGACGTCACAGACCAAACATTTCTTTAATGTCTCACTCAATAAAACAATCAACATTTAATTAAATACAAAGTATAACCTTAAACTATCACTGCCCGTAGCAAAAAGACACCCGACAAATAATAAGGTAAACAACAGTTGATTTATGAACAAATAAAACGAATTTTTTTATAAGGAAAAAATTATATTCTACTCATATCTACAAGTACATCCTTGATACTAATAAATCAAAATTATTTTTATACCAAACATAAATATACTAAATTTGTTCTCAGCTATTGTATACTATGCAAAACAATATAAAAGTTCATCTATCAAAATTAAAATTTGTGTACACTGTTTTATTTATCATAAACACATTAAATTAAATTAATTTTTTATAAATTTATAAACAACTACACACATTTTATTTTATTTAAATTAAATCACATGAATTACTTTATATCTGTGAAATAAATAAAAATTCACATTTGAAAATCACAAAACGCACACACATATACTAATTAGCTATATATATAACTGTTTAAATTAATCAGTATTTTGATTTAATTTAAAATAAAATTAAAAATTAAAAAACCGGAAAATTCACAAGAGTTTTCTTTTATGTTATGGTTTTGTTTACATAGAGTTTCAACTCTGATACGTTTGTAACATCGACTGCTCTTTTAAACAGTTGTACTAAGACTAAATTGAGGAAAAAAGCAACACAAAAAGTACTGTCGAATTGTACATTTTTCTTTTTTGTTTATTTTGTAAGAATCATACAGTACCAATAAAGTAAAACGATTTTCTTTGTATATACGATTGTTGAAAAATCTCTATATAATTATAGTATTTGTAACAAACAATTCGGGCAAAAATGCATATGAGCTACAGTGAAAACATGTTTGTACAAAAAATATTAAATAAAGTTTAAACTTAAACTGCTTCGGTTTTAAAATATTTGTATTGAAAATGGATATTCGAAAAGATTTTTTTATGTGCACTGATTATTGTAAAAAACTTAATTGTTTTTATCATGCATTTGTCAGAATATGCTACCAAGTACATATATGTGGTTAAATATACGTGGTGCCTCAGTAGTGGAACTAAAGTAAAATCATTTAAAAATATTATTTTATTTTTGCATTAGATTGCTGTTTTAGTTTTATTTTTGTATAATAATAGCATCATATAATTGTACCGAAACATTAACTTTAATTATTTCTTTTATTTTAATGCAAATGATGAAAATTGATTACGAAAAGAAAATAGTGTGTGAAGGATGTCAAAATATGACGTAACTAGTACCATAAAACATCAGAATATGTTGCCACATTATTAGATTATCAAAACAACATTAGTTATAAGTATGCCATTTTCTTTAGTAAATTGTACAAAAGTGTTAACAGCGATTTTTTAATGTTCATTGAATATATGGTATTGCATTTAGGAACTATAGATTTGCGAAAAGGTATTGTGCTTTATTTGAAGAAAAGTGCGCTTCCCGAGTACTTATGGTGATTATGCTTCATTGATTTTTCAGTGCTGTATTTGAAACTTTTTAGAAAAGATATTTTGACATCGATTGTTTTTGTTTGTTGACATTTGTCATTTGATTTTTTTTAACGAATGCAGGTCGTCAGCCTAGCGATTTAACCAAATTAAGGGTGATCGTTTAAAATGAGAGAATTATCGCAGTTTAACTCCCGTTTGCACAGTATACAATTTACCATCGTACATTATCTTGGGAAGAATTACACTTCCTCTGGTGGAGGAAATTATCGGTGACTATCAAGGAGAATTACATTCAAATTGGCCAGTCAATCAAATTTTTTCGCTAATGATGATTCTTTCCAAGAACTATATAAAACATCCCGTTATGTACACCAGGTATTCCTAGATTTCAAGCAAACCTTTTACTCGATCAATCGAGATTGGTTATGGTACGCGCTTGGATATTTAGGAATACCAAACCAATACGTCACAATGTTGTGTTAAAGTTGAGAACGGACTATCGAGGACTTTTACAATTATTTCTGGTGTTCGACAGAGAAATGCGCTGTTCGCGATATATTTTAATCTAATGTTGAAAAACATTCTTCGTAAAAGAGAAACACCTCAAGACAATATCTTATTCCGATAGATGCGGTGTCCCCGATACTTTTTAATCTCATGTTGAAATACATCCTGCGTAAAAGTGAAACACCTCAAGACAATTTTTTATTCCGACAATCCAATGAACTTTTTGCATATGCAGAAGATACCTGTGTGATTGAATTTTTTTTTATAGATTTAGCTTTAATTGGGTGCAGGGCGGACTTTTAGACAGTCCTAGCTCCTTGGAACTGTCAGAGCTCCTGAACCCAACGAGCGGTCCTTCAAGTAAAGGTTGATAGCTGCCTTAAACTTGTGCATTTTATACTCAAACGGAAACTGAAAACCGGATAACGAATTCCACTTCCTGGATGTTCGATGAATGAATTCGCGCTTTGTACCTTCAGTTCGAGGTTTCGGCAGCTTCACCGTAAACCTATGCGCATTGACCGTTCCTCGTGTTACCCGTCCTGACGAAACTAATGGTGGTATTTTGTCCTTTAATTCTGCAAAACATTTACCATTTATCAATCTATAGAACACGCAGAGCTCTGCAACATCTGTGCGGTGTTGTAGACTGTCTAGATCTTTCGTAAGTCTGGAGTTTTGTATTATTCGTATGGCACGCCGCTGAACTCTATCCGGCAACTGGAGAGCAGTGTCATATGCTCCACCCCAAACTTGACAGTAATATTCTATACACAGTCTAATAAAGGTATAATATATCTGGAGAACTTGATGCGATTTAAAAAACCGTCAGCATCTATTGAGGAACCCGAGTTTATGTGAAGCTAATTAAATGGCAATGGAGTGAAAGAGATAATTGATCCATTAGAACAGTGTTCAGCCCTAGTTAGTCTCAAAATCAACGAGTCCCAAACCAAATTTCTGATCTCTGGTTTTCGAGACCAAGACGCAATTGATTTCAGTAGTGGTAGCCACACGTTTGAAGGAGTAATGAGTTCAAGTATCTAGAATCCCTCATTACTCACGATAATAGTGTGGTAGAGGGTATCAAGGTTTGCGTTGCCGCTGGCAATAGGTCTTTATATCCTATACGTCCACTTCTGAAATCAAAATATCTCGCAAATGCGGATAAGCTCAAATTTTACACAGTATTGATCAGACCCGTTCAGGAATTTAATGCAAATTCCTGATATGGTGCATGAAATCAAAGGAAAGCGAATACGCTGGATCGGTTCCGAAACGAATGATCAGAGATCTTTTAAGGGAAATCCTTTCGGTAGGTGAAGAGGTCACTGTAGGCGACGATGGCTCCACGTCGTAGAGAGCAATCTGGCATCTTCTGATTGTTTTCAACAGTATGAAGAGTTGGCTCGTGATCGAAACCGATGGATTCAGATTGTTGACACGGTACGGGTCAAGCAGAAATAAGAGCTCAGCGCAAAGGCTGGTGTAACCAAAAGCCTTAAATTAAAAGACACTCAGATTAACACATGCGGATTAAAACTGGTTTGAGATTGTTTAAAGTTGATAAAGCAACTAATAAGATAAACCTTATGTAGGAACCGAAACATGCGGGAATTGCGAGAAACGTGGGGCTGTTCTGGCTTGATTTAGTGTGGCATATCCTTTTATTGGACCGGAACCATTTTGCGGGGTCACAAGAGAGCTAGCGATCATGAAACTCGACTTGAGATTATTTACTGCCTTCCTCATTAGTCATATTGATTTAAGATACCTCCTCAATTTGGAATCCGTGGAACATACCATAAGTGCAGCTTGTGCTGCCTACGACTGCTCAGGCAGAACAATAAGTCCGAATGGATTGATGTCTACACCGGCCAAGAAATATTGGATTTATTAAAAGTCTGAAAATAGACTTCATAACTGGGATAGTTTTCAATTTTTTATACTAACTATTTAATTCTAAAATGGTATTTTGAAACATGGTTTGTATGCAAAATGTATACAAACTGGATTTCATAACTCATATAATTTTGATTTTTCCACAAATTTGATCGAATTTCTATAAATTATACTTTGTATTTGCCAATTTCTAAAATTGAACATTTCATTTATATTAAAATTATTATAATTACTTTCAATTTAATTATCAAGTTATTAGGATACATTAAAACAATTTAAAACTTAAAATAATACTATTGATTTTCTTCAATCAGAGTATTAATTTATATATGTACGTATAGTATTTTAATATTAATGTTGGCTATGCTAGCGAAAAAAAAACTTATCATAAACCATTTGTGTGGTCAAAAGTGAATTTAATAGAAAACTTAAAGTCTATACTGTACTTTAGAACTTTATAAATAAAAATAAATAAAT
>OZ010737.1:96020556-96050556 GCA_963932295.1 Tipula lateralis | reverse complement strand
AATAAAATAATGTACCTGCTACTTTGAAGAGATAATTAAGTGCATGAGTTTTTCGATTTTCTCAAATCGAAGTTTCGTATCGAAACTCTAACGTAAGCTAGCTCTAGCATTATTGTTACCTTTCACCAATCTGACCTCGAGCTCTGGTATAGATCAAATCAGATTACTAAAGCTATTGTAAAATGAATTTAAAATTGGCTAACATCGGTTGGCCGTAAATACATAAACAATTGATAAGTTGGTTAATGTCAAACAGTAGTAGTGACATCTTTTCTGTCGAGCATTTCATAACCATTGCATGAATAATGTATATTTTTTATTATGGAGTTCGGTCGTTTGCCCTATCAGGTTTAGTCACCTCTCACGATAAGTTCTGGTATTATGGCGAGTAGTTCTGGTATTATGGCTTTTAGTATTAAGTCATGTGCAGAAACATTCATTGTTCTAACTACAGAGTTAACATTTTTTGAAGTTATGAATATAATTAATGCAATTGATCTAACAGAAATGATAAGCGTAACTTTCTTGTAAACAAACCTATCTGACAACCCTTCAGTAGTGAAACAAAATGTTTACTACCATTTATGAAACAAAATTGTAAGAAGGTTTTTGCAGATATTGATAGTAGCGCATTAATTTAAAAAATATAATATTGTATTATTATAAAATAATTACATACCTTAAATTCATTAGATGCTTCCTTTTCATAACTTGACTTATCTAATTTTCTTTGTATCGTTTGTAATTTATGACTATTATCTGCAATTCTCACAGCCTGATTTACATGATCTAATATTTGTTTAGAATTATCCAATGATTTTTTTATTGCTAATTGTTCTTGCTCATTATCGGGCAATACTTGTAAAGTAATTTTATATAAACTCTCAAACAGCAAGGGATATTTTGTTAACCGTTGTAACACTGTTGGTAATAAATCTTTTAATTGTAATCTCCTGCATGCACGATGTGATTCCTGTTTCGATAGAAGTTTATGTAAATTCTCATCCTTTCGGCGTTTCTCTTTAAGCGCTTCAAGTGCAACACCTTGTCGACAGCAAAATTGTGCTGAAAAATCTTTTAATTCTTCACCTGTATGCCCATCGAACTAAAATGTAAGAAATAAATTAAAAATTAGTTTAGAACAAGAATTATTAATCATAATGTTATTTTTACCATTTCGATGATTATATCACCAATACTACTGACTAATGGGGAAGAATCATTCCGTCGCTGTTTTAATTTGCATTCAAATTGCATATGCAATTCTTTTAATGTAGATAGGGCAGGTGGAAATAGTAATGTCAAAAATTCCGAATTGATCAAATTAGATTCTTTCAGCGGCTTTAAAAATATGCCATCCAATAATTTTAACGTTCGAACATGATTTCGTTCAGTTATATAAATTTCATTTATAATTTCTTGTCGCTTTTTTTCTTGATCTGTTAGCGTTTTAAGAATGTCAGCATCAACATTTGAACTCCAATCAACTTCGTTAATTTCACCAGCATTCTCTTCATCACTATCGATCCATTGTTGCCTAGCAGTTGGTACTGTTCCAGTACCAGCCGTAGGAGCACCAACAGCTTCTAGTGAAGTACTTGTGCTTTCTAAACTTGATGATAGACTAGAATTTGAACTTTGTGTTAAATTCGCATTTGATAATCCTAAATCGACTTGTTCGTCACTGAAAAGAAATGCGAGATAATTTGTTTAAATAAATTGAAAAATCGATAAAAAATATTAATAACCACCTTTCTGTGTGAACTGCCATCTATTACCTTTTTATGGTACTACTAATTTATCATTTATTTATTATTTTGATTTAATTGAATTTTATTGCCGTTTTTGTTTTATTTCCTTTAAAGGAAAATATTAAGCTTTAATTTTACCGAGTAATGTGGAAAATTAAAAGCTACATAGCTTGATACTTTTATAATACGTATTAGAAAAATAATGGTTACGTTTTAGCTTAATTGAAGAAAAGCTGTACGTAAACTTGTACGAGTGTACAAGTAAAAAACGAAATGTAGGTGTGTTTTATTCAAGTTAAATAATTTGCTATCTAAACACAATAAACGTATTTATTAAATATTAAATAAAATATATTACAAATTTATTACAAACATAACAAATCACTAGAAATGGTACAATATGCATAAATAGTTTATATAAAGGGTGGTTAAATTTTAAGGGCCGACGTTGAATGACACCTAAACGTCAAGTTTTTTTCTGAATTTAATTTGACATTTCTCAATTTCAGACTAACTAAATTTGAACCATGGAAAGATACATAACCGAGCAACGCGTTAAAGTTATTCAGGCATATTATGAAAATGGGCGTTCACTTTGTGATTTTTTCAGTCAATTTATACGTCCAAATGTGCGTACAATCGGAAAAATCGAGCAAAAATTTGAGCATACCAGATCTGTAGGATATTTTAAAACACCAGTGCATACAGCTCGTACTGCAGAAAATATTGCTGCTGTTGGCGATAGTGTGGCTGAAAACCGTCCACCTCAACTCGTCGTCGTGACCAACAATTGCACCTCACACGCTTGTCGTTGATCAACATTATGCATAAAAACTTGCATTTACACGCTTAAAATGTGCAATTGACGCAAGAACTAAAGCCTCTTGACCATTCCAAACGTCGTCAATGGTCAGAATGGTGGTTAGAAATGGCAACAGCGGATGATCAATTTTCGAAGAAAAGCATCTTTAGTGATGAGGCACATTTTCACCTCAGTGGAGTAATCAATAAGCAGAATTGCCGCCTTTGGGCGAATCATAATCCAAAAGTATTTGTCGAAAAACCAATGCACCCTACAAAGAGTGACTGTTTGGTGCGGTTTATGAGCTGGCGGCATCATCGGGCCGTATTTTTCAAAAATGAGGCCGGTCATGCAGTTACTTTGAATGGTGTTCGCTATCGTGAGGTGATAACGAACTTTTTATGGTAAGATATGGATGTGGACGATATGTGGTTTCAAGAGGACGGTGCCACTTGCCTCACAGCTAACGAAACAATGGCTCTTTTGCGCGACAAATTCAATGGCCGTATTATCTCACGTGGTGGCGTTGTCAATTGGCCGCCAAGATTATGTGATTTGACACCGTTGGATTTCTGTCTTTGTGGTTATTTGAAAGGAAAGGTGTACGTCGATAAGCCAGCAACAATTCAAAAGCTAAAGGATGAGATAATTCGGCACATTAACGGCATAGAACCTCAATTATGTCTAAGCATCATCGAAAATCGGGTGGAGGTGTACCGCCGAGATCGCGGCGGCCATCTGGCCGATATTTAGTTCCATACATAATTGAACTATAATAAACACAATTGACAATAATTTCCTAAATAATTTGTGTTTTATTTAAAATCAACATCGACCCTTAAAATTTAACTAACCTTTATATATATATATATATATATATATATATATATATATATATATATATATATATATATATATAAATATATATATATATATATATATATATATATATATATATATATATATATATATATAAATATATATATATATATATATATATATATATATATATATATATGCATATTGATTATATATATATATATATATATATATATATATATATATATATATATATATATATATATATATATATATAGATATATATACATATATATATATATATATATATATATATATATATATATATATATATATATATATATATATATATAAAAATATATATATATATATATATATATATATATATATATATATATATATATATATATATATATATATATATATATGTTACGGTTAGAGCGCAGCGACCTCCCGAGTGTTCGTCAGAGTTACCGAAGCCGTTAGCCTTTAAAATTCTAGAAAATCATTCTAGAGTCTACTACGAAATCATTCTAGGGTCTACAACGAAATCATTTATTAATACAAAAAATTAAAGAGTAAATGTGAATATAGTCTAAATTTGCAGATAAACGTAGATTGAACATACATTTCAAAGGGATAGGTAAATTCGGACATTCGCCGCATTTCGGGCTTTAACCGTAACACATATATATATATATATATATATATATATATATATATATATATATATATATATATATATATATATTATTATTATTATTGCGTTATATAAAATTATTTATCCGAATAAATTTAACGTTCCCGTTAAAAAGAAGAAGGAAAATTAATTAGTTTAGAGAATTTGGGAAATGAAATGGAACTTTTGTATGTGACAGGAAACCTGTATTACTACAAAGTGAAAATTGAAACTTATATAAGGTGTTAGAACAAGCGAAACTAAAGCATTTCATTTTAGTAAAACTGCAGTTCGTTTTACTAAAATAAAATATTATTTGAAACTCTACATAAATTGATAAAAGCACTCAAATAATAATATTTTTCAAAAGAAATAAAATTATGAACTGCAGTTTTTAACTTGTTATATTAAAATGTCATTCATTTGGAATGAACTATCGTCAAACAAAGAATCACAAAAAAAATTCAATAAAATGAATGAAAATTTATTAAATAGATAATGAATGTTATATAATAAAACACTTTAAATGATAGTTTTTGTTTGACATTCTATCCACCCATTAATGATTGTTTTGACTAACCAGAGTTGTTGGTTATTGATTGAAAATAGTTCATTCATAAATAAGGTAAATAATTATAAAGATTACAACTTACTTTATAAGTGCATTAATAAACTAACTTGAAATTAATAATCGTTCAAAATGAAAAACATATTTCTTTAAAATTACGGATGTTAATTTTAGAAGAATGAACTAATATGTACCTTATTCTACCTATTATGTTATATAGTAGATACGTTATAAGCAAAATTAACGTACTATTAAGAAAATATATAAAATCGGTTATTTTTAGATAGAAAAACTGTGAAAAGCAACGTAAATAAATATATACTAAATAAAAAACAATGTGCGTTACATTGTTATTGTTGGACAGTACAAGAAATGGGAAAATTAGATTGGATGATTTTATTTTATGACATTTTTTATTTAGGTTTTTTCGTTTGTTTTGATACAAAACAATAAATAAAAAGGTTGTGCGCATTGCTAAATACACTATTTAAAGGACGTTATACACTATACAAGTATATTGGTTATGGATGATTTTAAAAAATTTATCATTTTGATGTGAAAATGAAGAAAATCGAATTGGAACGATTTGATAGTAATTTGCTCTTTGTGCGACTAGTACAACGTTTCAGAATGAAAACTTTTAACGAAAAATCGATTTTGATTTTTGTTTGGTGGATAAATATCGAACAAACATAAAAACGCCTGAATTCAAATTTAATGTATGTGGGTCATCAATATTTTGTAATTTGTGGCATTACTATAGTAGCACAGCGAAAATTTATATCAGGTTTGCACGAATCTTTGTTTAGCACATTTACGTCATATTACGCATTTACATATACAGGGTAATCCGGTTTGGGATGCTAATCCGTTAAGGCGTGATTCCTTGGTTCATCGTATGGGGAAGGGGGGTCCATTTTTGATATCCTTTGAGATACAGGGTGTTTAAAAAATTCGGTCCAAAAAAGATACACACAAATATTGAACTGTAACTTCCGAAATACTTATTCGAGAGCAGTCTTATTAGACTAGTAATTGTATAGGCTACGTTTAAGGTTCTAGTAGCTATCTTGCATCTGCTGCCGTTTGAGAGCTACAATGCTTAAAAGTAAAAAAAAATATTTTTTTTTTATAAAATTATAAAATTACTTATTTTACTATATATTTTACTATATTTTACTTATAATTTATTTACTATATTTTACTATATTTACTATTTTTACTTATTTTACTATATTTTACTTATAATTGCATAGTAAGTCAAAGAACATTTGATATTTTCTATTTTAATTTGTAGAAGTTAAGGAAAATTCGATTGCTTTAGTGAATATCAATTTTTGCTCATATCTCTGAAATCATCACTTTACAAAAATGATGTGTGAGCAAAAAGTGTTTACTTTTAATTGCTTAATAAAAACAAACACTCAAAAGTATAGGTTATAATTTAAAAAAACCTTACTTTAGCCTATATCTCTGAAACTAATGAGTTTCAAGGTCATTGAAGATCACCACTAGACGTCCCCCTCGACTCTTAATAAATTTCATTATGAGTAATTTTCTCCTATCTAGCACCGTTCTCGAGATAAAAGCCCTGCATTTAAACTCACCCTGTATATATATATATATATATATATATATATATATATATATATATATATATATATATATATATATATATATATATAAATATATATATATATATATATATATATATATATATATATATATATATATATAAATATATATATATATATATATATATATATATATATATATATATACATATATATATATATATATATATATATATATATATATATATATATATATATATATATATATATATATATATATATATATATATATATATATATTACATTTAGGAAATTAAAAAATATTGCTATATTTCTATAAATTATACGTACATATGGTTATGTAAACAATTAAACTTGAGATTTTGATGAATTGACGATAGTGATAGGATCGAAATCCAATGTGGTATACATACCACACCTCAAAAAAAGTCATTATAAAATTAATATTTTCATTTTTCGAATATTATTTCTCAAAAATAATACAACTACGTCATGTTAATAAGATAAACGTAGTTTTACTTTTAAAGAATAAACCATTAGATAAAATTAACAAAATATAAAAGTTAACTAATGCTACCCTAATAATTATGCATTATCAACCTAATATGATTAGAATAAACATAATCCTCACATGTACTTAAGTAAAAAAGAGTTTACTTAGGCATTGAATAAGTAAAAGATCAATCATCTAGACTTTATAAATAAATCTTAAAAGCTGTATCAACAAATGTATTTAGAATAACTATTATATAGATTCGTCAAGATACAGATTTACCAAAACCATAAATGCGCATAGAAAATATTTCACACTAACGAAAAAGAAATAAATTAATTAACAAAATTACATACTTTTCCGCATCAATAATTATGAAAACTGCAATCTCAAATAAATCATATCATTTTTAATGAAATCCGAACAAATATACAAAAATGTCTTGCCGAAAAGAACACCCTTACCGATAGCAAACACAGTAATAAATATATCGAAAATCAAATAGAATTTTTATTATTTTAAAAATACAAAATTAATTAATGAATTTACTACGCGTTTTATTTAAGCATTAAAACAAATATTTAAAATAAATATTACTTAAATTTTTGTGGGTATGGATAGTTCTGAAATACGTGAATAAACTAATTTTCACAATAAAAACATAATAAACTAACCACTATTTTAACTAATAAATTATATAGATATATTCAAAATCTGACACATTCGATCCGAAACAATAACTATTTTCATAGATTTCGGCATATATGAGGAAACTTAAAACAAACAAAATCACACTATATATATATATATATATATATATATATATATATATATATATATATATATATATATATATATATATATATATATATATATATATATATATATATATATATAAATATATGTATTAAATAGATTATGTATATGTATTAAATGGAAAACTACATCTACTTTAATTAAAAATTTACATTTTAACACACTATTTTGAATTATGTATTTATGTTAACTACACAATATATTATTTTATTTTTTGACACTTTTGTTACTATCTAGAAAAACCAAAACATAATAATAAACCAGTGAAATGAAAATTTCTATCAATTTTATTTAATAGAATTTTGTAGAAAACTTATAGATATAAAAATAAAAATGAGATACATTATTTTTTCTGTATTTGGAAAAATATATTTGCTATCCACACATATTCACAGAAATGAGATATACATATATATGCATCTGTGCGCATGCTCCGACGAAAATGTTACAAAAATTTCATTGTCAATGTTTCAAAGAAAAATTGAAAATTTTTGTTATTCATTTAATTTTCATGATTAATTTTTTACGGTAATGTACTAACTTTTGATAATAACCATTATCCATTATTAGGTAAATAAAAATCTCATCACACCAACAAATTTTACTGAAATTCATTATTATTCCTAAGAAGATTTTTCCTAAAAAGATTTGTTAGAAATTGAATATGGAAATGTCAAATACAATATTTTATTTAATGTCACGTGTATTGAAAATATAAATGTTAGATCTTATAATTAAGAAATATTCGAAAATATTATATTTAATACAACTCAAAATAGGTTTTGAGATAAATTGAGACTTGAATGCTGATGAATAAACACTAAAATGTATTCTTCTGTTTTAGAGAATATTAATGCAAGGAATGTATGTATTGGCTAAAATGCTAATGTTATATGCAGAAGAAATTGAAAATGATCAAGATTATTCAATTAAAAATTCAAAATTTGAGTTATTGTGAATAACTGATATTTTACGAAATCGACTATTCTTTCCAGTATTAAAAAATTCTTTACTATTATCACACAGATTATGCTATAGGATGTTACATCACACAGATTATTTTTAAATTTAATATTTTCTTTTTCATGAGTAAGAAACTCGAACTGACCAATTTATCATGATTATTACTGTAAGGTAATGCCGATTTCCCCAGTTTAAATAATGATTTGATATCAAAAAAACATATTTTGTCTGTAAACAATATTAACAGCTAGATCTTCTGCGATAAATCTATGTTAAAAACAATATAGTTGAAAGCTATAACAAATTTGATTAATAAAGATGCATTGTATACTCATATATTCATGTGAATAAATTTGTATTAGACATGAAGAAAAAATAACAAACACGGTACATCACTAAGAATTTAAAATTTGATGTTGCATATTATTCTTATAGAGAAGAAAATTTTATTTAATTAAATTTTTTAATAAAAATAATTTATTTATATATATATACCGGGTGTTTATTTTAAACTGAGACGATCAAATATCTCGAAAAATAGCCACTCTACAGAAAAAATGTCCATAATCAAAATTTAATCATACCGCGGGGGAAATACATTAGTGCAGATAAAATAGTCCCTCACCCCCCGCTTTGTAAGTGGGGCGGGGGTAACTTTTAAACTAAGATAAGAAGCCACATTTTTTATTGCAGATTCGGATTTTACGACTAAAAGTACGTATGATTTGAATGAAATATTTTGTTCGGTTCATGATAGATGGCGTTGTAATCGACGAAATTCAATATTTTTAATTTCTTCTTCTTAGAATACACGCATTCAATTCTGCAATACTTTTGAAATAAAATTGAAGGCAACTTGAATGTTCAAATGTACCGAAACTTTTTGGGAAATGAACTGCCAATATTTCTTTAAAATTTGAGCTTAGAAGTGAAACGGAACATGTGGTTTCAACATGATGGTTGTCCAACACACTATTCGGTGGTGGCACGTGAAATACTTGATCGTGATTTCAATGGTCACTGGATCGGTATGTATGTATATATATATATATATATATATATATATATATATATATATATATATATATATATATATATATATATATATATATATATATCATGATATATATATATATATATATATATATATATATATATACATATATATATATATATATATATATATATATATATATATATATATATATATATATATATATATATATATATATATATATATAATATGTAAAATTTAAAATGCATCTTTTTTATTCAGAACTCAGAATTTTTAAATAAAAAACACTATAATTGTACATTTCAAATTAGTAATGTGATGTAAATTTAAACATGTTATTATAGCTAGTAACCGAATTAATACAAACTAATCTTTCAAATTTTAATTAAACTATAATTTAATCTTGGTTAATTATGTCTAAAAAATGTATTTATCGAAAATAAAATTAAAAATAGATTTATTACACGTATTATATCATCTTGGAATAATATTTCATTCCATAACTATACCAACAACAAAAAACTAATTAATGAAGTCATTTAATTATGGTAAAATAAATAAATTTTATACTGTAATTCGTATAATAAATATTGTTATGTATTTCAGTTACTAAAAACAAATTTTTGTCGTACACATACATGTAAAATCGTAGATTAGGCTAATGAAATTTTCAGCGACAATAAAATTTAATTATTTTCATAATAATAAATATGAATTAAAATTTAAATATATACTTTAAATACTTACGTTGAAACTTTTGATAAACTTGGATCCGATGTTTTACGCCGATTATTACGATTCCGTTTCTGTGATATTGTTTCTTTATAAGATTCGGAACGGTTTACCGATACCGGAGCCGATTTGGATTTAGAACTGTATAAAAAAAAATAATTTATCCTTACAAAAAAAATATTAACTTACAAAAAAAATATTTTAAAAATTATTAGAAGTTAAATTTACTATTGATGTTTAATACGTTGAATTCCTTTAGCAAATAGTTTAGCTTTATGCAAATACTCGCTGGTTGTGGTCAATAAAAACGTTTCGATGCCCAAGATCTCATCTGGGGAACACCACACATTTTTCATATGCTTTACATCACCATATTGTACAGGAAGTGATGTACTACGTTTATGTTTAAAATACGAACGTTTTGCACTTCCACCCACTACAGTCGAAGTTTCTTCACCGACATTTTCTTCGTCAATTGAACGATTGACATAAAACATTATAGTAAATACTTTATATAAAATCAAAATAATATGTCTGACTAAAATTAAATTGTTGAAATTTCATTGAAAAAGTATTTATTATCGCGATTTATAATTAACAAAAATAATTTTGCGATAAGATAAATTATTCATGTGCATTGACGACCATAGAAACTAACCTAATATTTGTCATTTTGTTGATGGAAGGGACATCTATTGTAAATCGTTTTCATTTCGAAAATGACGGTTAGAACCAAGGAATGAGTACTTGCTATATTCTTTACTAATTGTAGTTTTTAGAAAAATAATCAATTTTTTACCTGTTGCGAGTATGTTCATGTTCCGCGTCCGGCGCATTTGAATCAGTGTCTAATGAGGGTGATGTTATAATATCTGACGGCGTTATACCACCTCCAGAAGATGTATTATTACTACTTATACTATTATTAATATCGGGCCTTCGATCTGATGACTGCCTTGTTACAGGTTGAATTGCTGGGCGTTCTGAAAATACAAAATTAATTTGAAATAAGTATTTATTTTAAAAATCCTTGATCAAAAAAGTGATTTTTATTTTGTAAAATTTACCATCTGGATTAGCCAGAACCTCAGACGGTCGTCGCTTACGATTTTTTTTAGCTTTAGCTGCTTTTTTTGCTTTCGAAGAGGAGCTTGCTTCACTTAATCGAGCTGCCATACGTGACGTTAATGATGGTGATGATTTTTCTTTTTTCATTTCTTTAGCGGATAAGATTGGCACTATAGCAGGTTCAGGTTTTTTCTCATCACACGAAACGTATATTTCGTCGTCCTCATCTTCATTTTTAATAATATCACCATTTAAGCTTAGATTATCTGGTATATCTAAACTAGCTAAATTAACTTTACTATCACATTTTGTGTCTGAGTCCAAGCTTTGTGATTTCATTAAATTATTTGTTTCGGCAGTAATCGACTTTCGTCGTGTCTTTTCGGTTTCTTCTGCAAGACGTTTACTATTCGATGACGAAGAACTCAAATAGTTTTTATACTTTAACAGAGCATTTAAATTTAGATTTGAATGTGATCGAATATTTTTTTTTGGTGGAGCTAGATCAGCCGTTGTACTACTTGTCACTGCAGGTTTAGTATTCGGATCTAATGAAGGTGGAGCTGAAATTTTTCTTGGAGTTTTCATCTTTTTATCTATACTTTCATTTATTTTCCCTTTAGATGAGCTTTTCGCTATTCGATTATTTTTAAATTTTCGATCTGTTAACAATGTTTTACTGTCTTTTTCGTCTTTTGGCGTTTCTGTGCTCTTCGATGTTTTACGTGGTGGTGGGCACGGTGGTACTTCAACTAAATTATTGTTTTGTATACATGGTGTTTTTACTAATTTGGTAGAACTTCCTAGTTCAATAGAATTTAATGATTCTGTGGAAACACCCAGTCCTGACGGTTTATTTGGATCTGACTTTGCTTTTCGTTTTATTTTACTTTTCAAGCTAGATACGCGGAACCGGTCCGAATCACCGTTTATTTGCGCTTGTCCAGGTCGAAACCACATTATTTTTGTTTTTTTTATTACGAATTAAAAATATTGCACTATGATTTTATTTTAATAAATAGACCTTATTAATTCTGAATATTATGGATTGAATAATGTTTTTGTTGTATTGTCTATTTTAAGTGGAAATTACATATCTTGTTATTGTTAAAACGATCATCGTTATCATATATTGAATAATAATAGAAGTTGTGTTGAAATATATATCAAAAATTGTGAAAATATGGACACTAAACTAAAATTTAAATTTATCTAGTTTTTTAGGAAAAAATGTTCACTAAGCATCGTATCCAGATGCAAACAATTTTTTTATATGTATAAGTTATATGTATAAGATATATGTATAAGTTTTGATATCGTTTCCACCTGGTAAAAGCATACAAATAATTTCTATATTTTGAAAAAATAAATTTGTTTGGAGACAATTTTTTGCATTTTTTATTTTAAAATGATCAACACAATATATTAAACCAAAAACATATTTGATCTTTAAAAAAAAATATATTATATCTTGCATAAATTTATAATGCATACGCGCATATATATATATATATATATATATATATATATATATATATATATATATATATATATATATATATATATATATATATATATATATATATAATATTTTATAAATTTTCTATATCATGTTGATTTTCTAGAAATTTATTATTATCAAACGAAAAAATAACTACATACATGTAATTATGTATAATTATTTGCTAAAGTTATTGCATAAGACTTTTTTTTTCTCAAGGAACGACGAACTTTATATATTGGTTTCTATTTAAATGATACGATCTAAATTTGAATCTTATCTAAATTTCTTGGAAAGGTCAGGTTGGACTCATTTAAATCAAACATTATTTAAATAATATTGATTAAAGAACAATATAATTTGTTGCTGATTAATTATAAACCGATCTCTTTTGTTGTATTACAGACATTTTTATTCAAGCAGCTAAAAATCAAGATTAGAGGTGATTTGCAGAAGTTAATAAAACATTACTAATTTACATAACCACTTTTTCTAAATAATTCAAGAAATTAAATAAACTACGCTTGTTAGGCTACTTGGAGAAATTAACTAAACGTCACTTGTTACTTCAAAAAAATTAATTTTTTTCACACTAATCAATTTATATTTACGTCTAGAATGATGGATATTTTTCTCTTTAATAATTTTACAACTTCTGTATAACTGTTATCAAATTAAAAATAAGTTTTAATAGTTAAATTTTATTCAATCGTATATCCAGTTACAATAACCATAATGTTTCTACTTGCTTATATTAATAATAATAAAAAAAATTATTAAATAACATAATCTAATTTTATTCAAATATATTAAAAATACAGATGAATACCATAGTTCAATTTTAAGATTATGGATTAAGAAAAAGAATAAAAAGTTTAATATATGCGAAACCCAATTTAAGGTCTGAACTAAAAAATGGCAATTATTCAGTCGAAATAATATAATCAATCAAAAAGTGCTATTTCAGTACTGTATTTTCTGTAGTATTATCATTTATTGTACATTTTGAGGTTTCGGTACTTCACATAAAACACGAGATCAACATTGGTTACAAGACAGTGTTAAACATTTATTTCGACATTGGCCATCGTATTCACCAGATCTGAACCCGATGGAATTTTAGATTTTCCAAGGCTTGGTAAAAACACAAAATTGAATGGTTAGAAATAAAATTTGAGAGGTGAATGGAACGGTTAAAGCAAGACATCGTGTGAGCATCATACGCATCTAAAAGCGATTGAAGGTTAAGGTAAAAAGTGGTTAAAAAGTCATTCGAATAATGTAAATTTTGAATATATAAGAAATTATTTGACAAAATCAATTTCAATTTGAGTAATCTATCTTCTAGTTTAATAAATTTTATTGACTAACTAGTTTAACCATAGATTTTAGCAACCTTTAGACAAAACCAATTTATTTAATTTAAAAAAGTGAGCCACAATTTTTTTAATATTTCACATCTAATTTTCTTTAACATTATCATACATTTTTAGAATTATGAATTTTATTTAAAACGACATCAACATCATTTACTACAACATCATAAATATTCATATTTAATTATATTACATAACCATGGATTAAGTAGTCATATGCAAACCTCTAATTCATCATATCAAATATTTATCAATTGGGACCTAGCTATATGGCTTTTCTTCTATTTAATTGTCCTAATACATATGATTTAATATATTTTATTGCCTTTTTCGTTTATTGATATAGAATATAAAAGGGTGGTGATTGATATAATATATATATATATATATATATATATATATATATATATATATATATATATATATATATATATATATATATATATATATATATATATATATATATATATATCTATATATATATATATATATATATATATATATATATATATATATATATATATATATATATATATATATATATATATATCTATATCTATATATATATATCTATATATATATATATATCTATATATCTATATATCTATATATCTATATATCTATATATATATATATATATATATATATATATATATATATATATATATATATATATATATATATATTATTTAAGAATTCTCACATATACATAAACAAAGTAAAACGAAATTTATTTAAAAAATATGAAAAAAATAAATAATAAAAACATTGAAAAATAGCATTTTGCCAAAAGCAAAAACGGTGAAATCATACGATTGAGTGTGAACGTAAGAGACATTGGCGCGACAATAACGCACATCCATCACAGTTTGATCCGACACTAAACGAATTTAACTAGATTTCAAATCAACAATTGAACTTGGTTTTATAAAATGTATTTGGGTTGCTTAAACAATAAAAATCTTTGCACCACGGATATTTTATATTCGAAATATTTATATTTTCGTTTATATTTTTAAAACTGCCATGAACCATTTTTATCGTTTTAAACAAATTAAATTTTATTAGAATTTTATTAGTTAATAAAAATATCTTAATATCAGGTATTATAGTCTGACTCATTTCTCCAAACACAATTCGTGTATTTAGATCGAAATTAAAATAAAAGTATCCATATTGACTCAATTACTTCTATACTGATTAAAGATCTACTGATCTTTTGTAGAAATAGTTAAGTGTTTACTTTCTAAACAACTATCTAAGAACCCGCAATATTCGCACCGAAAGTAAATAGTTATGGGATAAAAAACAAAATACCTTGAAAATATTATTTGTCATTTTCTTAAAATATATTTTATACATATACATATATATATATTATATATATATATATATATATATATATATATATATATATTATATATATATATATATATATATATATATATATATATATATATATATATATATATATATATATATATATTTATTTGTGTGTGTATAAAAATTAATATATACATAGAAACGTAAAGATATACAGACACACAGACAGAAAATTATGTAAATTAGTAATGTTTTATTTACTTCTGCAAATGACCTCTAATCTTGATTGTTAGCTGCTTGAATAAAACTGTCTGTAATACAACAAAACAACGGCTAGCACAAATTACGTCATTTACAGAAGTATATGTATACAATAAATAAATGAAATAAGAATTGGTGGTGATCAAACCCACAAACTATTTTTACCGTTTATATACATTGAAAACATTTCAGAAAATATCATTGATCAGAAATAGTGTCATTGGATAATACTTATATTAAATAACACTATACCAGCCTGTACAAATCATAAACCAGTGGCAGCAGCAGCAGATAATCAGTAAAGTAAATGATTTTGTTTTTGAAATATATGTAGTTTGGATTTTATTTGATATTTTTGTGAAAGTTGGAATTTGGCCAAAAATTTATTAGAAAAATAAATTTTAAAACTAAAAATGATTTTAATTATCGCATATTATTTTTAATTTATAGTTAAAGTCAAAAGTAACTTATTAAAATTTAGTTTAATTATATGTTTTGCAATTGTTTGTACCAACAGACTAATTAGATATTATAATAATTATGAATTTATTCTTAATTTATTTTAATGCTGACTTTGCATCTCATACATAAATAACTTTTAAACCAAACTTCTATTATAACCAAATTATAGCTGATTGTAATTTTATAATATGATAGACAGATTGGAACCAAATAGTTTTTCAGAAACAGTCAAATAAAACATGTAACATATAATCAATGAAAATAACTCGAAGTGGAATATTAAAATTTCAATAGTAATTTTTTTTTAAATTTGATTTGTAAAAATATTAATAATCAAAACAATTAAAATGACATACAGAAGCAGGGTTTCATCAAAACAAGTAGCTTAATATAAAATTATTTTCTACAAATATTCAGAAATGCTATATGTATAAGTAGCATGCTCATCAAATATGCATTAAATATCTGTATTTTCAGGTTGAAAATACAGTTTTATAGCCTTATAAATATTTCATAGAGACAATCTTTATTAAATCTCTCAGTGGTCCTTATTTAAAGGTATTCAATTATAGAATGTGACACATGTCGAAAATTAAGTAGGGCAGTAAATGTTCACACTATGTATTGCGTATCGCAGCATGGTTCCGAATAGCAGTTACCCGATGTTTTGTGTTATGGTGCAATCATAGATAATTCGATACAGAAAACCAGAGTTGTATAGTCTTAAAATCCTAGCCTTCGACAATCCACGATTTTTCGAACCAATGTACATTGTAGGCGGTCAGTGAAACGTATGATTTTAGACACAATCACTTTTTGGTCATCTGGAGCATACTAAGCTTTTACTCTACCGCGATAATCGAACTCAAAATTGTAGCGCGACCGTTTTAACTACAAAGCTATAAACGGCGACCAGTATGAATTACTAACAACTAATTAAATCTAACACGTAAAACGCATCTGTCCATCTAAAACGTTGAGGAAAATCAACAAGTCAGGTTTGTAAGACAAGGTACAATATATTTGATAATGATTTATAATTTGCATCAACCATATTTTCCAACATATAAACATATAAAATTTACTGATGATGTGCTCATTCTGTGTAATTGTTTGCGATATGAATAAAGTGTATCATATTTTTTTTGTATAGATTACATAGTACAAAATAATTATAGCACTATTGAAACTTTTCACTCTCAAAAAATTAAAAGACTATTTCTGTGATCATACGGTATGACTTGTAATCAGTATAAATATATCATTATGACGTTACTATTGCTCTGACATTGTTAGTGTTGTTAATTCTCTTATATGTAAACCTACATAAAATTATTTAGTTCTGTTTTACCTGTAACTAAAACAAGGTATTATATATTTGGAGGAAGACCTAATTTTATGAAATAAAATGGTACAGTCTAATTTTAAGTTATCTAACTATGTACAAATCTAAGCAAAACATACTCGTACATAATTATTTTAAATTTAAAGTTAAATTTGAATGAATGGCAATATTAAAAAAATTACTGAATCCAAGTTAATTTACTTTTATTTGTTTTGAACAAATAAAATAAACTGACATATACCACTGACTGATAAGGGAATAGCTAAACGCGATAAGTGAAAAATTAAGAAGATAATACCAAAGAGTGTTGACTAATCTCAATTTACAAATCCACAGTCCGTCTGGTGTATTATTCTAGTACATTGCTGTTAGATATCGAAGGTGATTATATAATCAAGACCCAATAAAAATAAAACGTTAATTTAATATTTTATAATTATACAGCTCCCGTATATTTTTTCATTAAAATTGAGCACTTAATTCACAAGTCATTGCTGCCCTAACTATACTGCCTTCACATTCATTCCTATAAATATATTTACCCAAATTACAAAACAAATATTTTATCCATTTTTATGTACAGACATACATTATTTTATAAAATCCATGTTGAGTGGGTACGTTTTGTCTCGCAATATTTGCTTATCATATTTATTACAAAAGTAAAATCGTACGATAATAAACAAAAACTATTCAAATTAATTAATATATATACATGAGTTAAACTACATTTGTTTCGCTCGTCTCAAAACGATGAAACACCGTTATGTAATAGAAATGATTATTCCTTTAAATAAAACGGATCCTGAACTCATATTGTATTATACGAGGGTTGAAAGTTTTTTTTATCATTAGTTATACTAAAAAATGGAAAAGTAAATTTATTTAAATGCTTGGTTAACTGATACGAAAAATAAACTCATTTTCATTGTATATTTAGTATTTACAATATTATGTAAAAATAAAACATACATATGCACAGTACAATTTACCAAATAGTTTTCATTTTCAAATTCTAAATTTCTTTTTTTTATATATTATTATTATTATTAGTAGAAAAAATGTAACGAAATGAATTAACATAAGTCAATATGTCAAAAACGCAAAATTGTATGAACTATATAGTATAGTATTTAGCTGAATATGTTTTCATATAGTTTTAATTATATGAAATTTTTAAGAGGATGTTTCTATATGTGTTGCATGATAAAGAAATAATCATTCAACTTTTTGTATTGTAAGAAAAATATATCAGTTTCATTCAATAATTGTTGTATTAACAATTAGTATTTAGTTTTAACATTTTGAATAAATAAATTCAGGGTCATTATATATATATATATATATATATATATATATATATATATATATATATATATATATATATATATATTATATATATATATATATAAATATATATATATATATATATATATATATATATATATATATATATATATATATATATATATATATATATGTATATATATATATATATGTATATATATATATATATATATATATATATATATATATATATATATATATATATATATATATATATATATATTGTTTATATTTGAATTATATAAGGTCAAAGCACGCTCATGTGCGAATTTGTTACAAACATTTTAACATAAAGCATAACTCCATAATAATTAATACTAACATTAACACCATATCCTAATTTTTTATAAACGAGCTGATGATGGATGTCGGAATTGTAAAATTAACAGTTTTATATGATCTATCTTGAGATCTATACATTTTTTAATTAAATATAATAATATATTAGGATTAGTTAGACGATAATAACACGTTTATTATTGCGAAGAAATTAAGCCACTATTTCAATTTGCTTAGCAAAAAACATTTAACAAATATATATTAAAAATCATTTTTTAAAACTACTGACTATTAAAAATCGTTAAACGAGGAAAACAAAGGAGTATTTTATGAACCACATGTAGTACGGTAGTGATTTGAATTCGGAGTTTTTTAATTAGTTTTCATCTTTCATTAATCACCATATTAAAATACATATGTTGTTCAAATCATAAGTTAATTTTCAAAAAACTGTAATAAATTCTGAATTTGATCGTAAAATGGGTTATATTTCCGTTAATTTATCAATCACATCCCCCACATATACCAACTACGAACAAGACACTCGGATATACAATAGCACAAACAATTATAAATTCAATTTTTAAAATTATTCTTAACTTATGGTACGCACTGAAAAATAGTACCCCTAAGTTGAGCGAAACGGGGCGCATAAGACTTACTATAAAATTTACACATTTTAATATAAACTACTACATACTTAAATAACCACTACTAGTACATGACTATAGCAAACTTCTGAACAAATACATATAAAAATTGAACATATTTTCGTTTCTCAATTCGCGATAAATACGTCATATTTATCTCGACTATGTCAAACTTTTAAATAAGAACTTAAGACTGAAATGTTTGCAAATAATTTTTATGTTGCCATAATCATTCAAATAGGTTTTATCCATTTATTGATTAAAAAAAATAGATGATATAATTTATTAAATGTTTATATATATTCTACACATACGTTTTATAAACTTCAAAGAAATAACATACAAAAAATACAAAACACCTGACGTCAAAATGTATTTATGTTATATTCAAATATGCCAAGAAAATTATTTTATATACGTTTGTATACAGATAGATAGTAACATTTATTTGTGGAACATAATAAAAACTTTAGTATAGTTTCTCCATAAGTATTTGGCGAAAAACTCAACGACGACAATGATGAATATGTATGTAACAGTAACAAAATATATAAAACGAAACACACTTTTCTTTATTTTACTCATAAACTTTTTTCACAATCATTTTCATTTTTTCACTCTGCACATTATTACTATAAACATGTTTACATAATTTTTATTTATCAATATAGAAACAGCAGATTTTTACTTCAACATAAATGACAATTAATAGAGAACTTCCGAGTTTTCTCATACAACACCACAAACACTAAATATTTTGTAACATAAAAATGAATATATTTTTCGAATAAAAAAAAATAACTCAGAAATAAATGAACATACATAACATTTTAACAAATGATTATATGTTTCCGATCATAACCGATATAACAAACTAAAAAAAAAAATTCCACAACCACAACACAAAAATTTGAATGAAAAATATAGAAGAACCGAAATAATACCACCACAAATTCCCAATTGGTATTATTCATACAAAGAATGAATGTACAAAAATACATACTAAGATCGATTAATAATACAGAGAAAAATCACTCAGACTTTTCAGAGAAGTATGGAGGTGCTCGCGCGCAATATAGTTAAATCTCGTTTATATGCGATCAATACACATACTCAAATAATGTTTTATTTTATTTTCGCAAACTAATACATACTTATACCGTTTATTTTATTTATTGTAACGTTTATTTTTACACTATCCGCCAATATTATATATATATATATATATATATATATATATATATATATATATATATATATATATATATATATATATATATATATATATATATATATATATATATACTATCATATCAAACTAAAAGTGAATACACAGGCAGGAATAAATATATATTTAAGTAAATACATACTACAAAATATAAATGTACTCGTATATACAGAATATACAAATAACGAACGATTTAAATATTAGGGCATACTTATTTAATAAACAAAGTAAAATTTGTACAGAATTAATAACAGATCAAAGAAAACGAACACCACGCTACGGCCGCTTGATCAATTTATAAGAAATGTAAATTCTGCCAAGTTAGAAAAAGTGGATAGTGATTACAAAAAGTTAACGTAAAAAAAATTATATGATATCGACTATAAATTCGGTATCAGAATAGATAAGAACACGGTTTATCGTTTTGTGATATCGGAATATAACAATACACACCCTAACTTTAGGTTTTGCTGAATATTCTGCGAAATGTACATGTTTTTAGGAATCAATAATGGGTATAATATGTACTTTGATTAATTACTATTGATTTTAAAATTCTAATTTACACTTAGTTTTTTTTAAAATTCTATTGGTATATTATTGGATTTTTCCAATAAATACCATAAAATAATAAACAAATTCATAATTGTACACCACTGTCAAATTCTAAACAAAACAGAACGACTAGGAACTATCAAATGCAGTGGGTTCGAAAATCAAAGCACTACCGAAAATGCACAAACTGGAACTGCGTATAACACCAAAAAACATTCTTCACAACAGAAGAAACATAACACTTTTTGTTGTGAAAACATACATATCCACACAGACCATTAATATGTATATAAGAAACAACATTAAATTAACTAACAACATTGAAAAATGGTATAGTTCGACTTAACCAATATTTATACGAACATACAAGCAAACGAATAACAAGAATTTGGCTCTTAAACTGACATTTTTCATTAAAAACAACTTTATGTTTAAAAACAAACGATATAATATAGTGTTAAGTTTTTCACTAGTAGGGATTCAAACCAATCCACGGTTCGATCACTGGATTGTGAATAATAAATAACCGGTTTCTTGTTTTCACTAACTTTTATTAATAATCACCACAATTCACTTTTACAGTACTTCTATTTCACTGTTACTTTCACTTTTTATCACTTTTTCCCGATTTTAATTTATCGCTGTTCCAAACTGAAACTCTACGTTTTCCGCTCGCGTATTTATACTCATTTTGCTCGCTTTTCGGTCATAGTAGAAGTTTCCGTTTGTTTATTATTTCCCCTGTATACTGCGTTTCATGCTAATTTCTAATTACGAACATTTAGTTATTCTATTCAATCAGAGATGTCACCCGTGTCCGTAACACCACTCTCCACACAAACCTGTTCGTCCCGAACAGGATCCAATTTCCTTCCTCTATAGGGAGCCAAACTTTTCAAATGTATAACCTTTGGTTTTCCTCGGATGCCCTTCTGAATTCTGTAGATTACATCATTGATTTTCGTAATCACCTGTATGGTCCTTCCCAGTTAGGTTGCAGTTTTTGTGATAAGCCTCTCTTCGTTGTAGGTTGTGAAGCCAGACTAACTGCACTTCTTCAAGTCTTATATTATTTGCACGGAAGCCATATCTTGACTTCATTTTATTACTTGAAATCTGTATCGTTTTCCTGACCGATTTGTGTATCTCGTCGATATCTCCTTTTAATTTATCAACATACGCTTGTCCACACAAAGCTGTTGTAGGAATCGTCCTTAACTTCCAGTCCCCAAGTTATCGTAAATTGTGTCCAAAAACGATGGTAGCTGGTGTTATTTTCCCGTTGTATCATGTGTTGCTGACCGATATGCCATTAGGAACAGTGGTATATTTTTGTCTCAATTACGCTGGTTTCTATCTAAGGTTTTCTTTAGAAATTATTCTAACGTAGCGTTAAATCGTTCAACCATACCGTCTGACTGAGGATGGAAAGATGTTGTTCTTGTTTCATTAATCCCCAATAACTGCCACATTTCCTGGAATACCACTGACTCAAAGTTGCGCGGCCTTGATCTGAATGCAACTCCATAGGTACTCCATACCGACTAATCCAATTATTTACCACGGCGTTAGCGATTGTTGTTATTTTTCGGTTCGGTATTGGATAGACTTCATGCCATTTACTGAAATATTCCATCACCACTACAACATACTTGTTTCCTCTTTCGCTAGTAGGAAATGGACCTGCAATATCCATAGAGATCCGCTCAAATGGTGCTCCGCTGTTAAACTGCTGCATTTTTCTATGGCTTTGTTTTGTAGAACCTTTAACTGCCTTGCACTGGTCACATTTTGACACCATTCTGAAACCGATTGTCTGCATCCTACCCAATAAAATCTTTCGCGGACTTTTGCCAAAGTCTTATTGATGCCTAGATGGCCACCACGCGTTCCTCCGTGATACTCGCCCAAAATTTTTGGAATTCGGATCCTTGGTACCACCTATAATGATTGTTTATTTCTACCATCGGAACTTTCCCAAATCCGTTTTAAACCAGCCATCTTCAATTAACAGACTATCCCTTTAGGCCCAATATAGGACTCTTGTCAGCAATTTCCTTGCATAATAGTCTGTGCTGGTCTTCTACAAATTTTAATATGATCGATAAATTGGGATTTTCTGATTTCTTTGTTGGTCCACTCATCGGATGATAACACTTCCTGACTCTTGTTCCTTACTCTCCACTCGACCATAATATTTGCATCAACAACTTGTTCCTTACTCTCCACTCGACCACAATGTTTACAATCTACGAGACATGGCCGTCTTGATATAGCATCTGAATTACCGTGAACACTTGGCTCCCTTTGAATAGTATCATCCAAGAAATCGAATCTCTGGTTTAATGCCTGCTATCTTGCTGGATTCGCCTGATTTTCTGATCTTGTTTTCTTTTCATTGGACCTACGGTACATAGGCGGCGGTGTTTTTGCTCGATTACGTCTAATTTCCCAGCAATCTCACGATATATGACTTAGTTAATCCGCAGGCCCAACATCTGATTCTATGGTTGCTATCCCGAAACTTCGTCGATATCTCATTTACTGCTCGTTTCTCATTATTTCTCGAGTTATAGTTTTCTGGTTCTAATTCGACTCATTTTTACTGCTGATTTGATTATGTAATATGCAGTTTCGTTTGTCGGATGGTCTCCGCAAATGTTGTTTTTGATGCTAATACTACCGCTCGTCTTGTTTCTACATCACAAGTATTTTATGTATGTGATGGATCATTTCAGTAAATGGCCTGAAGTTTATTCAATACCGAACCAAGAAACAACAACAATCGCTAACGCCCTGGTAAATAATTGGATTAGTCGATATGGGACTGCATTATGATCAAGGCCGAAATTTTGAATCACTGGTATTCCAGGATATGTGGTAATTATTCGGGATCAACAAAACAAGAACAACACCTTTTCATCCTCAGTCAGACGGCATGGTTGAACGGTTAAATGCTACGTTAGAGAAATTTCTTAAGAAAACCGTAGATAGAAACCAACGTAATTGGGACCAACATATAGTAAACAGGCGAAATAATAAACAAACAGACACTTCTACTGACCAAGAAGCGAGCAAATTGAGTATAAATAAGCAGGAAGCGTAGACTTTCAGTTTGAATTGGAATAGCGATAAATTTAAATCGGGAAAAAGCGATAAAAAGTAGAAAAGTAAAAATAACAGTAAAAAATAAACGTACTGTAAAACTGAATTGTTGTGATTATTATAGTGAAAAACAAGTTAGTGGTTTTTATTATTCACAATCCAGTGATCGAACCGTGGATTGGTTGAATCCCTACTAGGGGAGGCTATGTTTTAAATATATATACAACTTGTTTTACTTATATTATCCATTTTTAAGCGTTTTAATCGTAAATGTAGTTCCATACTTGTAATGATTTTCATTTAAAGATCAAAACTACCACATAAAAAACGAAGGCTACTATATTGCCCAGCCCAGTCTGGTGGAGATTGATTTATGTTTGATGGGTAAAAATATTTCACACCTTGATCCTTTAAAATAATAGAAATAATAATAATAAAGACTAATATGTATGTAGGTTGAATTTGAATGCACTCAGTTTTTCTAATTAAACTATCATAATATTACACAAAATGCATCACTCGGGTAAAATAAAAAAAAATAGATAATATGGTTGAATTATAATATATTATAAAGAATCAATCAAATTCATTATGAACATAAAATTTGCAAATCAATCAATTTAAAAAAAAATGTACTTAGAAAACTACACTTAATTTAATTATACCAATCACCAAAATAAAATATATAAACTAATATTAATTATAAAATTAAACTTAAATAACTAGTGGACCTTTTAAATAGTTATATTATTTTTATATCCGAGTAATGGACGCTTTTGGATGTCTGCAACATTAATGTTTTCCATGTTTTCTGCGTACCACCAATCCAATATTGCGGATATTTAAACATTAGGGTAGATTGTATTTTTTTTTATATTTTTAGATTGCTGTTTAATTAAATGTTTAATTTATGTTATATTATAAATCTTAATTAATTTTTTAATTTTACTATGAATTTTATAAACTATTATGTTTGTTGTATTTTTTTATTATTAATTAATTATATTTAAATTAAATTTACATTTATTGTCTTTTGCATTATTTATTAATAATATTTAAATTAAATTCATTTTATATTTAGTATGAAATTACTTGAATTTCTTTATATAATGTATAATTTCCGACACAAGTTGGGTTTGTTCGATTTTAGATAGATAGATTTTAGTTGACGGTTAAGATCTAAAGAGAGAGAGATCTCCGTTTCTTTCCCAAAAATTTCTGTTTTTTCTTTGTATTTTAAATCAGCTGATTACCAGAAAAATGCATTTTTATTATAATTTTTTTTATTATATACGAGTACATATACCATTACCAAATGCAGTACAATTGTATTCACCTGTTACGTTGAAATAAGAGTGGACGCCGAGGTCGTATTATTTAATTTATAATTAGAAAGCCAAAGCAAATCAAAATCAATGGAACGAATTGGGATTAGTAACATAGTAAAGACAAAACCCTACTGGTGGTCAGTAGTGTCGACAAACCACTAGTAGTGTCGACTGGAAAGTGATAATTGCATGCCACCTATAATGTATTATAGGATTATCGATGACAATAGAAATAATACGGGAGAAAAGTTGTAATCTATGTAATATATTTATTGAATAAAAGATCAATAAATGTTGTTTTAAAATTATTTAGTTATCATCTTTGTGCTATCGTCGATTAGACATAAATATGTCAAATAATATTGAATATCATTATTTTAAAATTTTATTGAGAAAAGCAATGGATAATAAGAGTGCATCGTCTTCAATTAACAATACAAGAAATAGTGTTGCAGGTTAGTGGTTATTGCAAACTGGTATAGACAGATAACTTAAACGAAAGATCAGCGGCACATGTGAGCGTGAATTCATTAGACTAGAAACCGTAGAATAAAGACATAGCCATCGATTCTGTAATTTATTGGAAATTGAGGATGATAATGCTATAGAGTGTTGTGTCGATCTTTACACCGAGTGGGTGAGTTTTATTCTGCTCGGTGTTTGTTTAATTAAGAGAAATAAAATAAGTGCGTTTGTTGTGTGTGTGTGGTTTGAGATCTGATGACATGAGTGTCGTTGTTATATTATTATATTACATTATACTATAATATATTGTTATATTATACCATATTATATTTAGTTTAATCTTATATTATATTCGGTTTGTTTCAAATGAATTCCAAAAATGTTTTATGAACTAGAATTAATATAACATTTTAAACTTTTAAACTTAAAATTTCCCAATAAATCGCACAATTTTCTTGAAAAATAGGAAAACTATTTGAAGTTTAGGGTTAGTTTAGTGTAGGTCACACACTAATTTTTTCGGGGTCATATAGAACATAATTATTGAGTTACACCAATATGGAAAATACAAATTTAATCGAAATATATGAAGACAAATTTAGAGATACACTTTTTATTTTATAGGAAAATTAAAACGGACTGAGGGTTATGTTTTGTAAAAGCCAGTCTGTAGAGTAGTTTCGCATAAGATCTTTAAAGTTAAGCATATCTCAGTGCATTGCCCTAAGTAAAGTTATAACATAATTATATCACATTTCAATTAGTCAGTGCATTGTCCTAAGTAAAGTTATAACAGAATTTCATTTAGTCTTATAATAAGTCTTATATAATATGAATTCAATTTTAGGTTAAAAAAGTATTCCACCATTAATTGTTTTTATGTTTTTCCTTATTTCAAAACAAATAAAATAAAACTGTATGTCGGTTTACGGCATGTAACACAGTATCGAACGAATATCTTTCAGTTTTTCAAGCGACATTTTATGATTATAAATACACTTAGATATATTATTTTCGAGTTTCTTTTAATTTCATTATACAGGTTGTTAATATCTCTTTGCTTTGTTTTTTTCGGTATTTTACTTGGGTAAAATTTGAAGGTTCATAAATAAGATTTGCAGATGATGTAAAAGGCGGCAAAATCAACCCAATCCGACGCAGTATTATAATTTTTAAAATCATGATGTCCCATTAGTAAAACTGAGTATTGAAATAATTTCGTTTTATTTACTTATGTAAGTGTAAATGGATAGGATTTCTTGAGTGACATGCTTAAGATTGGATGGGGATTATTTGACCGGTGGTCTTGGCCAGAAAGTTAATTTTACTTTAATAAGCAGTTACTTAGCTGAATGAATTTGTAATGAAGGCGTAAAATGGTCCTAAACTAACAATATTTTATTTTACTGAGTGGCTGATACCACACACTTAGACCGGCGACAATCCGTTGTGATACCACAGGCTCTTGGATGTACTGCTACCTATTTACGTTGAACCATTTGCACATTGCATAGCATCATGTCAGCCTATAGTACTGACATGGACGGTCTATTGATTCTTAACTCAACATTGGGTCCAGATGTATTCATTTACACCACCGTTCGCACCGCCCGATCGATATTGAAAAATACCTTTTGCATCCTGCTCCTATAGGGATTCGAACCCGGTATTTCCTGCTCCATTTGCCGCAGCTTTAACTACTGCGCCACTTGGGCGGTTAACTATACCAATAATAACAAAACTAACAAATTCAAAACCCAATATGAAAATAATTATATACTAACTTGTAATGACTGCTGTGGATTATCACCTTAGTCGTTTCTGTGCAGAGCCTGAGTCCGAATAATTTTGAAATAAGTATTCTCAGATATCTATTTAGAACTCTGTACTTCTATCATCTTATATCATATCATATCAATTGAGCATAATGCTATAAATATTTTGAAAAAGAAGAAGTCACCAACAACTTGTTTTGAGGCAACAATTTTCAAAGAATCACACTTGCGTTATGATCAATTTCTGGTATGAAAATGAAAAATAAAATAAAATTTAGCCACTCAACATTGATACTTACAGAGCTTAATTATTTTGATAAAATTGATAAATATTACTATACTTATCAATCAAAGAGCCCTGGGAACTTAAGTTATGATATTGAAAGGTATTGACAACTTCATATACCAGACATCATTAAAAGAAAATCACAGGATACAGGATATACGCATCACATGAGTCTTGATGTTTATCAAACTTATCTACCTAGTTCTCTAGTTTCTTTATCTTCGGGTTTCTACATTGAATCATTACTGTTCGAGTTTAGATATTTAAATACTAACGATTTATTCCGATTAATTGGATTGATGAATGTTTTGTATGAATCAATTTGAATTACATGAAATGAGCAAAGGCAAAAACATGTACATATATTTCAAAACATGTACATATTATTTATTACTAGAATTATCACATGAATTAAAAAGAGTTTATATAGCTCTATATTTTTGTTGATGGTAATATATTATAATAATCTATGGCTTAGAAGACCGTAAACGGCCCATACCGCGTCTCAATTGAAACCTTACGAACCGTTTTAACATATTGGTGGTGCACATTGTAGGTGGTCAGCCCAACGATTGTTTTTACACACAATCGCTATTTATGTCATCCGGTGCGTGTTTATTTTTGGTCAACGGCGAGAATCGAACTCGAAACCGCGGCGTGATGAGAACTTTTAACCATTATGCTATAACCGGCGACAATTTAGTAATATATTTTGATTAAATTAATGTACATAATATTGACTATCACAATACAACTTAAAATTTATAATATCACAATACAACTTAAAATTAAATGACATTGATTTGTTTTGACGTAAAGTGACATTACCTTTTTAATTATTCTCTTTGTGAGCATACGAGTACCTGATATAAAAAATAGTCCTCGTAAACGAATTATGTATCTGGATCTGTTTGCGACTGTAGTTTTCTTAATTTATTAAAATAACATATTTGCATTTTTAAAGTAAAATGGCAATGGCATTTAAAGTAAAATAACATTTAAAAAAAAATAATATTCATTTCCAATATTTACTATTTAGTAAAACCTTACCTTTGCATTTTTTATTAAACTAAATAAAGCACATGTTGAACATTTAAGCTTGGTTAAATGTCAAGCCACGGACATGGTAAAGCTTATTGTTTATTTTAATCTAATTGAACGAAGAATATGTTATTTAAAAATCCTTATTAAGTATTTTTAAATAACACATACTCCAGAAATATGAAAGGAAACTCACGTCAACCGAGGGAACAGCGACCGAAGTCACAAAAATGACACACAAATATTGCTACCAATAATATGCTACCAACCATATCAAATGCTTTTGAAATATTGTATAAAGAAATATTTTAACAAGAAAACGGTAGTCAATTTTGAAGCGTTACACATTTCACGGAGTAATTACATACACAT
>OZ010737.1:95915556-96015556 GCA_963932295.1 Tipula lateralis | reverse complement strand
AAAATTTATTTTATTTTATTTTTATAAAAAATTGCTCAATAGTCTGTGATAATATTTAGTTGGATGAGGTTATTTCTTGTATATGTGGCACTAAAGGTTTCAAGAATAGAATTGATTTTGGAATTGTTAATATACGATATTACGATATCAAAGAACGAATGCACGCGATTTTTTCTCGAAGGTTAATCCCTTTTCTGTAAACATAATGTCACTGTAGAAAATGATGTAGTACAACTGTGCAACTGTATGAAGTATCTGGTTCTTTCTAATAAATACAGTATGTGTTAATAATATAAAAAAAAATCCGTGAAATGACTTTTATGTTGTAATATAAATTTATCCATTTTCCATTTTATACTACACAAAACCAAAACTTTTTTATGGTCACTATTCGAGAATGCGATTCGAATCGCTATTAAATTCGAATGATCCATTCGATTCGTATAGGAATCGGTATTCGGTATGTGCAAATTCGATCGAAAACATATGTCAAAGAATGAGAAGAGAAATTGTTACTTAATGGTAAAACCTGTATGAGAAATGAAACTTTCTTGAATTTTGAAATGTCGTTTATTTGTTTTGATTGTTCGAGTTATGTAAATTCTATTTTTTAAAATATGTAATCTTGATCACGTCTCAGAACTGAAATTTTCAGTAGCAAATTTATAAAAATATTTTAAGATTAAATTTTATAATTTATTAAAATTTTTAAACCCAATTCAATTATAAATTTGTAAGTTATAAATAAAATTACTTTATAGTAAAGAAAGAAGTTCTAATAAAAATGTTCCATGTATTTTGTTTAACTTCGGGTAAATAGTACATTTTACTTTTACGTCAACGAACCACAAAACTAACGGTACAAATACTAGTCATAATTTCGTAAATTAATTGATGAATTAAGGAAATTTCCATTCGTTTACGATTAGTAGTTTTTGTTGTTCATTTAATTTTTTACATTTTTGAATATGCCCATTGCTCGAAAACGACGTCTGTTTAATCGAATTCAAATCCCAAAGAGGATCAAATACTTCAAATTGCAAAGGAAAAAATTTATAAATTGATATCATTATATTTATAAAATTGTGTTATTATTGTATACAATTCGCTTTGATACAATCATATAATCCCAGCTTATTTAATTATTACTTTTATATTCATACTAACAATTGAAGTATCTGTTAAATTCAAATCGATGTTCAATGTCAATGTCGTTGTAAAAAATTGATGAAATTTTATTTTAACATAACAGACCATTTTATTCACCAGGGGGTCGATTTTGAAATATATTTGACCGAGTCAAATATATTTCATATTCTTAAAATTCTGATAATATTTTGCTTACTGTTATGAAACGTGAAAATACGATCAGATCAATCGAAAATAAAATTCGTCAAATAACTGTTGCAGTCATATTTTTTCTGTGCGTTCGAAAAAACTCGATTCGAGTTTGCTTTTTAGTTTCATAATAGCGCGGATTTATCCGTTGATGAAAAATCCGACTTGGATTTATTTCATAACACCCCCAGGTAAAGGTTGAATCCGTTTAATTATTCGCTTAAAAACCAAAAATTTTTTTTGATAGTTTGGACAAGATTTGACTCACGAATGGAACCGATTAAGCCATCGTTTGGAAAGTGGATGAAGGTGGTGGTTAAGGCACAAGACGGATATACCATTGATTGATTTTTAAATAAACATAGTTATGTAAGTAAAAAATTATAAATACATTAAACTACAGCTTTCTTTAAATCCAAATTCTATTGAAGGACCCAATATATGGAAAGTAAACATTTTTTTAAAATGATATATTTCAATGAAAAGTGTGACAAATTAAACATTTTAATGTTGAAATCATATTAAAATATTTATATTATATCATTTAAAATTTTTTGAATAAAATCAATTAAATAAATCATTAAATTAAAATTTTGCATTAGAACTTTTAATATGTATACGCACAAATCCATACATACTCGTATCATATGAAAAAAATATTATTCTAATGCATACTCATGTCCAATATGAAATATCGATCGAGTTCGATCAATGACAATAGAATCATCTCTATTTGGAAAAAATAAAACTGCTACAAAAACGCTACTTTGTTTATCAAAATTGAAATTAATTTAAATTAATGTGAAATAAATAAACATATTTATTTTAAATTTTAATAAAACAAAATATTTGCTTTTGTACTTATATTTTTATCTAAAAAATGGTCAAACTACTAGATTTATAATTCTTAAGGAATATAACGACTATAATTCTTAAGGAATTAGAAATGGAATCGTATAGTGGAATTATATTTTACAATATTTTATCAAATATGTTATAACTTTTAACAGGAACAAATACTTTAACATATCATAAAATCCGAATAAAATCGAGTGTTTGCTGATGTAATTCGAGTGTTTGCTGATGTGTGTTTTGTCAAGAAAATTCTATACCTTAACAATGCTTAGGTTAACGTTTTTTCGAATTGGAAGTAAATGAAATTTGAATTTATAACGAATGATATATACACGTGTATATATATATATATATATATATATATATATATATATATATATATATATATATATATATATATATATATGTATATATATTTATATAATATATATATATATATATATATATATATATATATATATATATATATATATATATATATATATATATATATATATATATATATATATATACTTATACTTACATATAAAAGGTATCCGTTAAATTAAATACTCCACAGCAATATAAATTTTTGCTTAACCTAATGACTTTTTGAATATTAAAAAATACTATTCAGTTGATATCTATTGAACGACCTCCAAAGCACATATAAACCATAACATTTTATCCTGAATAAATTTAATTGTAATAAAATTAATTACTTTAAAATTACTTTGATTTTGAATGTAATAATTTCAATTAATAATTATTATATATCAAACAAATAAATTAATTTTTATTCTGAATGTACATCTGACTCTAATCAAGCTTTATTCGACATGTCATTTTTCTGGTTTGGTTTTTAGTGGTTGCAACAAAAACACTCCATCATTTTATTATTATATTTTTAAAATTACTTTTTTTTAATGATAATGTTTTATTTTAATACAAAAAACCTAATTTCTAGAATATAAATGTATTTCAATGAAGCTATGTTTATTTTGATTCGAAATCAAAAGAAAATTATGCGGATGGATTAAAATAAAATGTGTAGTTTTTATGTAACACTCTTTATCTTTTATATCGACATCAAATGTTATTTAGTTTAGATTTTTAGTGGATGTAACAAAAAGCGTAGCATCATTTTACTATAGTGAAATTAAAACTATTTTCTATAGTAAAAACTATATTTTATTTTTGAGCAAAAACATAATTTCTAAGTTATAAATATATCTCAATAAAGCTACGGATATTTTGCTTCAAAATTGTGCGGTTAGATTAAAAAAATGAACCGCGCTTATTGTCAGATGCTTTAACTTTTACATCGACAGCACATAAACATATAAATATTTGATTCAATATCTTAAATTCATATTGAATTTTAATTTATAAATTATTAAGATATTGAGCTAATTGATTTTCAGATATAATTAATTATCTTCAACGTTTAATGTACTTAAAATTGTTAAAACAAAAATCAAATTTTATATAATTTTTTATTCATAAAAATTATTTCAAAAAATGTTATTTTTACATTGATTCTTATGGGAAAGTGTAAAATGAATCTCCTCTTAAAAAAGCTCTGCTAAAAATACGTCATATTATTTCAGCTCTGTATTAAAGATGGCTCTGATAATACTCGTCGATCTGCATAGAACATTTAAGTAACTATACATCTTTTGACCTTAAATAAAATATTTTTTAAATAAATAAAATATGATAAAATTATTATAGTTAACCTTTATTCAGTGGGCTAAGCAGAAAAGTAAATAGCCACTTAAACAAACAATATTATATTTATAAATATATTCATAATATTTGTCAATGTCTTTAAGAAATTTATAATTCATCTACATTTTTTTAAACATCACAACATAAATTGTCATTAACATTATGACAATTATTAAAGCTCAGCATGATTTCTTAGAATAAAAAAGTGAAAGGAAACAGAAGTAGAAAGGACATTTAAGGAATGGATGACATTTTGGTTAATTAATACCTTTATAATTTAATTTAGTTTTAAATGTTCAATTGGCATAAGTAATTGTTAGCTATATATGTAGACTTAATTCAGGAACAAAACGAATTAATTGATTAAGTTCAGGAACGAAATAATCACCAAATACTTGTTATGTTTTCTTATATGTACAACAATACCATATATTAAAACAAATATTTACCACAAATCAATTTACCACAAATTAATTTGTGTATTTACGTCATTGAAAATTTGTGAATCTTTTTTATAGTCAACATTGGTAAAGATGAACATTAAGAGTCGAACAAGAAATATTGGACAAAATAATGTACTGTTACAAACTCGTATTATGTATAATTAATACTAAATAAATCTGGAAAGTAGGAAGTTCACAAAACTCCATGGTCATTTTGTGGGCGAACAAATTTTATTTATCGACATATGCTTATTGTCGTTTTTTAAAACATGCTTTTGTTATTTATAATTTTTTACGCGAGTTTGGTTTTGATGATCGTCACACACTTTGTTTATAATATATATATTTTCCAATAATCAATAAATAATTTTTGTATTATACGTATGTATTACTATAGTTATTTATTGATCTTACGTAAATAAGATGATTTTTGAATTATAACATGTATAAATTTAACATGGTTGGTTGGCTTATTTTTATAAATATATGTACCGTCTTATAAATAATCTATGTCTTAGAGGCCATAAATGGCCTTTACCTCGTCTCAACTGAGACCTTACAAACCAGTTTCTTAACGATTGGTTGCATGTTAATTTTTAGTCAACGGCGGGAATCGAACTGGAGACCGCGGCGTGATGAGAAACTCTCTTAACCATTAAGCTACAATCGGCGACCGTCTTATAGTGTTATTTTCATGTACTATAATGGCGTTTCCATAACTGTGAGAGTTTGGGAATGGTATAGTGCTCCATAACAGCCAGAAGAGATTTAAAAGCTTCCAATGCTTCCTAAAAAATGCATTATTTGATGCGGCTTATGAGCAGGTGGCATCATCCGACCGTATTTCTTTAAAATGCGGCAGGGAAAACTGCAAACATCATATAGAAAGGGACCTGTGAATTGGCTTCCAATATCTTGTGATCTGACCCCGCTGACCGGGGTATCTCAAAACACTTGTTAGAAGTGAACATAACACGCGTAATTAAGGCCAAATATAAGGAATATCGGCCAAAAGTTTATATTTCGAAGACTAACAATGTATCTATATACGTGTTTAGCTCAAAACATAAAATAATACAAATACATTTGAATGGTAACTTAAAAGAAATAGAAGCTGAAAACCTAATTAAATTCGTTACACTGGTGTATAACAATCAATTATTCATAAGTGTAAAACGTTCGCCAATCAAATATTTTTATGTAAATCTTACATTTTTTCTAGTGAAGGTAATCATTATTTATTGATATAGATTATTTCTAATTAAAAATATTTTAATATACTAAGGAATTTAATTTTGTAATACTTAATGGTATTGTTATGTGTTTTTATAGTTTTCTTTTATTTGAGAAAAACATTAATTAATAGTTTATCCTATAACAAATTAAAATTTAAAAATATAGTGAAGTGCTGGAGAGCTATTATGAAATTTTAAAGATGATTTATAAGCCCTAATCAACTTAACATACTAGCTATATCATCAGTGTTCTACCACAACTTTACAAAGCAAATGTTTATTTTAATTTTCGTTTTATATAACGGCCAAATAAAATCCATAATCAAAAACAGGTACTAATTTTGTAATTTGGTTATATGTTGTACGGAAACGATATTAAAATTTATGAGGTTCAAATCTTTAAGTTAAATTAAGTTGATAATTAAGTTAAATTACACGAAAAATAATTTGTGTGTGATAACATAAATCGATAAGAGTCTTAATAAACTAAATTTATATTAATGAATTATTTTAGATTGTAGCATTGAACTTATAAGTTACAAGATAAGTATGTATTTAGTATCATTAAATTCAAACGTGGACCTGTTAAATAAAATTGATATAATTTCTTATTTTATTTTATCAATTTAGTTAAAACTTAAGGATATGTTTTTTTTGTTGTAATAAATTAACTTGTATTTATTTTTGTTTTGTAGGTAACTGGAATCAATGGATCGTCAATGTTTCAAAATTCTAAGTTAAATCAAATGATGCATTTTGAAAAATCTCATGAGATCGTTGAATTGGGTGGAATATACGTAACATATATACATTGATCCCCAATTAATTGCCAGTTTAGCACAGTGGTACTCACAAGTAAAAATTGATAATTTAATTAATTTACTCTTTATTGACGCATCTTTAGCTATGAGGAGACTACTGCCCAAAGTATTGCAGCTTTATTGCATTGATCGTTTGCATCTGTAAACTACATATATACTGACTTGGGAGCAATTTTGAGCTAAGAAATAGAATGTGGTATATGTATAAAACAATTAATAAGTAAGATAAGTGAAATTATTGCAGGTCACGCGCACAGGGTGAGTTTCCTAATAAATGCAGGGCTTTTATCTCGAGAACGGTGCTAGATAGAAGAAAATTAGTTTCGGAGATATAGGCTAAAGAGCCTATACTTTTGAGTGTTTGTTTTTATTAAGCAATTAAAAGTAAACACTTTTTGCTCACACATCATTTTTGTAAAGTGATGATTTCAGAGATATGAGCAAAAATTGATATTCACTAAAGCAATCGAATTTTCCCTAAGTTCTACAAATTAAAATAGAAAATATCAAATGTTCTTTGACTTATTATGCAATTATAAGTAAAATATAAGTAAAACATTAAAAATATAGTAAAATAAGTAAAAATAGTAAATATAGTAAAATATATTATAGTAAATAAATTATAAGTAAAATATAGTAAATATAGTAAAATATATAGTAAAATAAGTAATAAGTCAAAGAACATTTGATATTTTCTATTTGAATTTCATACGCGATATCATGTATTCGCATTAAATTCCTGATCACGTGATTGAAAATAACTTTGGTATGTGTCATCAAAATCGCGTTTTGGGCCATAGATCACACGCATACTTCTTTTCTCGAATGCTAGAAGCCATCTTTCGTACTCATCCGTCAAGGTCCAACTCTCACATCCATACATGACAACGGATCAAATTCAGTTTATCCGCATTTGCATGATATTATGATTTCAGAAGTGGACATAGAGAATATAAAGCCCAATTGTCAGCGGTAATGTGAACCTTGATATCCTCTCACATTGTTATCGTGAGTAATGAGAGATCCAAGATACATGAATTTCATCACTCCTTCACAAGTGTGGTCACAACTACTTAAAACCAATTACGTTTTGGTTTCGAAAACCAGAGATCAGATATTTGATTTGGACTCATTGATTTTGAGGCCAACGGAAACTGAACACTGTTCTAATAGATCAAGTATCTCTTTCATTCCGTTTACATTTAATCTAATCACACAGATATGATCTGCAAACGCAAAATAATTGATAGGATTGTCGGAATAAGATATACATAGTCTTGAGATGTAGCACCAAGAATGTATTCCAACATGAGATCAACAAATATAAGGGACATCGCATCTTTTTGTCAAATACAGGAATTAATTGCCAAATTTATCGATAACCTTTTTTCAACTTGGTAAACATATACATATAATAATTGTGTGTTAATTGTGTGATAGTTAATTGTCGTTAAAGACCGCATACTATTTTTTAGACCATCGATTTACGTTCGATTAGGACTTTGCACTCTGGATAAACGACAAAAATGAAATATCTTTTTTAAAAAATTATTTATTTAAAGATATCATTAAGTAGCTTACTTTTTTTTAATTCACATTAATCGATTGTCTTGTATGTTAAGACAAATGTGTGCATTTGTTTGAAAAGGAACATTAGAAAATTTTTACTTTTACATCTTTACCAAAAGTTAGTTACATACTGAGAACAATTACAAGACAACTTCGCACAAAAAATAAATATTTCGAAAAATATTGGAATGACATATTTATTTCTTATTTGTAGTTTACGTACTACCTAAGGATACATGTCATCTACATTTCGAACTGGGTCAATTTCAGTTGTCAATTAATAAATTTATATTTGCTTTTAAATTTTTTGTTAAAATACGAAAATAATTGAAATAAACAATAAATCTAAACTATAATAATGGGTTAATTTTTGAAGAAAAAATAATTATTCGGAAATTATAGGGGGCAAAAATGAGGTACAACAATTAAAATAACTTTTTCACGGATACGTGTAATAAAAAATAAATAACTATGTTTGACGTTATTTTCAACAATTTCAGATAATATAATAATAATATGATTTTTATTACTAACAAGGAAAATAAATAATTGATCTTTTACATCTCGTGTTGTCAAAAAGGTAAAACAAATATAAAAATAACATGAACCTCATCTTGTGTTAAGTCTGCTTATCCTTGAAAAGTAAAAAAAAAATATAATGAAATTTAGGGTCTTTAAACAGCAAAACAGATGCCTGCAATGCGCCTATACTATAATGTACTAAATATTTCTATTCATACGCTCACGTTTAAAATTATTTGGGAATTAAAATATATAATCTAAACGAGAATACAACCAGTTTTTGCTGTATGATACTGTTATCTTAAGCAACGTATTATGTAAGAAATATTAGAGTGTGTTAAATATTCAGAGAACAATCTATTGGTAATTTCTGATTATTGCGAAACTAAATATTAATGTTACCTGTTTTATCTTTATCCCCCCATATTGGTAGTTTTAGTAATCTCTTAAAACTTGGATTCCTTTTAACTGCCGGTGTTGTCATTGATGACGGCTCATTAGATAAATCCATTTTATTATACTTAACAAATAAATATATTCACATCAAATAATAAATTGATATTATTTATATTATATTATTATAAATTCACTGAATTATTTTCATCTATTTTGACACATTTCAACTTTTTTTCTATTTTTTACATTCAATTATTTTCAATCGAATTATCACAAAATTTATTTCTAAATAAAAATACACAGCATTTTTTTTTAATAAAAAACTAATAAAATATTATTATAATTAATTTTTCTTATAATTTAATCTATAATAGAAATTCGATCACGGTCAAATAAATTGTAATATGTATTTACATAATATTTATTTATTAATTAATCAGTTATGTTTTAGCTTTCTCGAAAAGTTACACATATACGAAAAATCTACCTCTAGTCCGTACAAACAATTTGACAAAACTAAATACTATATTATAATAATGTTATACGAGTATGTACTAAAAAACAGAAACAAAAATAACAAAATAAACAAAATTCTTTACTCAAAATTGTCGGAGCGAAATTCTATTACAAATTACAATTCATTCAGAGCTTCACTTTACTTAAAAATAAATCTCTCAAACCGCACAGAGTATATGGGAAATAAAAGGAAATACAACTGTGTTGTAACACCTAAGTATATTTTATTAAAGAATAATTAACGGTCGAGAAAGAGATGGAACATTTTGTTTATATCAATTTTTCGTAAACACTGCAGATAATAATAAAAAATCAGTGGTGTAGACTTTGAAGAGAACATGTGATAATGTACATATTAGATAATTTTCAGGTTTAACATTTATAGCAGAACAATTTTATAGGATTTGTACCTGAAATAATGAACGATTATAGCACGGTTTCAATAATAATAATTCAACGTAAGTTGTATATTGTTGAAACATTATTAAATACCCTGACCGTAAATACAAATTAAACTTATTTCATTAGTCTAATAATAGTATCATTATAGTATATCTTCTAAGCAGTAACATCGGATCCAAATATTTTTTTGTTCGTAATGAAACTAGAAGAAATATGAGTTTACTTATAATGCAGTAGACATATTTACCATTAATGACAACTTATATGGGATCTACTATTTTCATGCATTTTTAATCTATTATTTCACTGTTGACATGATAACGAAATTAATTTTTCTATTACTTTCATTTTTCATATAAATGTAGTTTCGGAAATTAGATTTACATAAATTCAAAAATTGAGTGTATTCATAAAACTGTGATTCGATAAAAAATGATTGAACCGAAGTTTATTATATTTGGTCCTTAGTATTGTTATATGTAGTAATTCGGTATTATTTTGATAAAAAAAAGTGGGCTAGCGAATATGTCAATATTGTTTTTCCGTTTATACAATAGAAATACTTCAATATGTTATTTCCTCAAGGTGTTATTAATATAATAATTTATTGTTTAATTGTGATACTTTCCTTGATACAATTGATTGATACAATTTTACGGTGTTAAATAACAGATAAAACTGAAACATTTTGTAGCGAAAATTGAATTAATATCAAAATTGACGTGTGCTTCCTGGAAAACCATATTTACGATCAACAAACTAAACAGCAGTCTCCCAAATTACTTCACAGTCACTGTCAATTTCTTATGTACAGTAGAATTAACTAGTTTACAATCGTTTTTGTACATTCATAATTTTAACATTAAATATATATACATATGTACATATTTACTGTTATAACATATAAAATGATTAGCTCTTTCAACGATATATATTTTAGTGTTGATAAAAATATTGCAAACAAATAGAAAATGTTTGCCATCATCTATCATTGATTAATATCTAAAATTGATAAGAAAATAGTTCTAATTTTCTTATTTTTTAAACTATGTGAAGTTTTCTAATTATCGCACCGAAAAATATTCTATATATTGTAAACGGAAAGTATTTTTATAGAAGAATATAACAAGAAAGAACATAACAACTCAAAAAAAAAACATTAGTTTTTCAATGAATGAGAAAATTGCGTAGGTTAAGTTTGAATCTAATTCAAAAAAGATAATTTTTCTGTTTATTTTTATTTTTGCCACTGGTTTTGGGCCTGATAAACATTTATCGTTAAATGTAATTAAAAATAAAAATTAAAGGCGGAAATTATTCCAAAACTCAATGCCAGCCACTAGGGCCCACGGTTCAACCCACATACACATACAGATTAAAAACACCCAATCGAGACCCTTTGAATGACAGAGCAAGTACGGTACTTTCTCTGCCACGAGAGCGACAAAATGTAATTACTTGTTATTGCGAATATATATATATATATATATATATATATATATATATATATATATATATATATATATATATATATATATATATATATATATATATATATAAATATAAGCATATATATATGTTAATATAAATATAGTGAGATGGTTTACATATTTAATTTTAAAGGTAGGTAAGTTTATGAAAAACATATCGTTTATAGGTAGAAAGGTAAACAAACTAACGCAAATAATAAAAGTAATTTAATTCAACGCGCACGTAGTACAAAAACTTGAATCAAACATAAGTTTATTAGTTTGAATAATGATAATTCGGAAACCGATAAACGAAAAAATTACAAGGGATAAAGCATAGTGCTGACGTACGATACTGGTTTATCAGTTTTTAGAATTTTAAATATGTTGTTATGTTTTACATTTAATTTATTATACAACGATTTGTTCTCAACAAACTAATTCATAAAAATAGTCTGAAATTATAAAGACCAGCAGGTTTTAAATACTGAACAAACGATTATACAAAATAAAAATAATTCTCTTAAATTTATTCATTGACTGTGACAATCATTTAGGAAACTATATTGAATTCCGTTTTTGAGCTTTTAGTTATAAACCGATTTGTAATCTTATATATTCAGCTTTTAATCTCATTTAGTTTTAAATTTATCATCGAAATAATAAAGTTTGAAAGAACTACCAATGACATTACTAAAATTTAAAAACTGCCTTTTTCGGAGTATAAGAAGCAAGGAGACGATAAAACATTTTCTTGATCAATAATTTTTTTCATCTTTTACATATGCTATTAGTTTTATAAATATGCAGTCACTTAAAATGAATTTTTTGATGTTATTTTTTGATGCGGAACGCAATTGCCCAATTTTTACTCTAGCCTTAAAGCCAGTCATAATCAAAAAACTGCTTTGAAAAGTATGATAATTTATATCACACCAACACCATAAGAAAAAAATATTAGTTATTAGTTTGAATAAGGGTTTATTATTCAAACTAATAACTATGGTATATATTCTAACTAATAACTATGGTATTATACACACAAAAGTATTTAGATTGTTTAGTTAAAACTCCGTCTAAAGCAGCAAAAATAATTAATTACTTTATGTCCCTTAAAAGAAATAATTAGTTATTTATGTTTGATAGTTTCGGAATCATGTTATTGTACGGAGCGTCGAAGCCTTGTGCACAAACACATTTCGACCGCAGAGCCTTGACATTTCAACAGGATTCGGCGCCGGGTCATAAAGCACGCGTCAAGCAAGATTGGCTGAGAAACAACGTTCCTCGGTTCCTTTCCATTGCCCAAGGGCACCAAATTCACCGGAAGCAAATCTACTAGTTTTCCAGGTTTGTGTATTTTGAAGAGTAAGATTAGGACAAAAAATTAAAAGTGTCGATCATCTCAACCAACCGCTTCAATAGGAATGGGCAAAATACCGCAGAGCCACTTTCATGCTGCATGCAATAAATTTGTCGGCCGTTTAAAGACCACAATCGCGGCTAATGGTGGCCAACTCGAAAACTGCTAATGCAATTCGAAAAAACAAATTTGTATGAACATTTTTTATTTTGATTCAATAAAATTCATCAAAAAATAAAATTATGTAGCGTTTTGTTTTGGTAACACTTCGTGTCGGTCTGTATATTAACATTTTAAAAAAGACACTATAAATTAATAATGATAGTTCGACTCTTATATTAGAGCTTATAGAAAAAAACTTATAAACAAAACGAAAACAGATTTTTTTGCCTACAAAATGTATATTTAAATTAAAAATATTTACAGTATAAGAGATAGAAATCTGTCACAATCACTAATATGTCACAACTATTTAAAGTAAATTCCATAAGATAGTTAGTTGTTAGTGTATAATACAGTAGATAAGATTGCTATGTTTAATTAATTTATAAATATACTACATCTAATCCATATAAATACGAAACAATAACATAAGGTCAAGTTTAATCTTATTGATTAAATTTAATTAATTATAAATGTGCAACTTTAATTTAGAAAAAATGTTAATGATTATATGCTACAAGCTACGATGCTAAGCTTATGAAACAATGCGGTTTTTATATTCAAATACATGCAAAAACTTTACGAAACGCAACTAGTACGTTTCAATCTTTAAATATAAATCCCACTAAACATTTGTTACTCTGTCCGTATTTAGAGACCTGTGTTCTGCTCGCAATGAAAACACGTATATCTAAATTTGAAATGACTCGTAAGTAAAATTAAATTATAACTAATTATATATATATATATATATATATATATATATATATATATATATATATATATATATATATATATATATATATATATATATATATATATATATATATATATATATATATATATATATATATATATATATATATATATATATATATATATATTTATATATATATATATATATATATATATATAATTAGTTATAATTTAATATATACATATATATATATATAAATATATATATATATATATATATATATATATATATATATATATATATATATATATATATATATATATATATACATATATATATATATATATATGTATACATATATATATATATATATATATATATATATATACATATATATATATATATATATATATATATATATATATATATATATATATATATATATATATATATATATATATATATATATATATATATATATATATATATATATATATATATATATATATATCAGTTTATGTGTTGTCTGTCGATGTTTAGAAAATTTTACGTCAATCAAATAGTAATAAATTATACTTTTACAATATAAAAATAATTTGTGTGATCTAATAAAATATTAAAAGCAAACTCGAACAAGGCACCAAACAAGTTAAGATTGTTTTACATTAATTTTTATCAATTTGTTTTTCAATTATAATTTTTACACGAGAGTTTTGATAATATCAATTTCTTAAATTTGGCATATATTAAACCGTGTTTGTTCAAAGCTCTTCAGAAACAAAACATGTATATAAAGGATGGGCCATTTATCGGTTTAAATGAAACATATATATATATATATATATATATATATGTATATATATAAATATATATATATATATATATATATATATATATATATATATATATATATATATATATATATATATATGTATTATATATATATATATATATATATATATATATATATATATACATATATATATATATATATATATATATATATACATATATATATATATATATATATATATATATATATATATATATATATATATATATATATATATATATATATATATATATATATATATATATATATATATATATATATATATATAAAGGGTGTTTTTTTAAGAGGTTGCCGATTTTTTTTTTGAATAAAACACATATAAAATTATGAAATGACCAAAATTTTTTTTTATTTGGTAGATAATTTTTTGGCATTTAACATTTAAACACAATTTCTGGCATATGGCTACCACGACTATTTTTCACAAATGTCATTCTGGAGGTCCAATTTTCCAGCACTTTTTCAAGCATTTGAGGGCGTATGTCAGCAATGACACGTTGAATATTGGTTTCCAAAGCGTCAATCGATTGAGGTTTATCCACATAAACCAATGACTTCACGTATCCCCACAAAAAGTATCGAGTGGTGTCAAATCGCACGAACGCGGAGGCCAATTCACCGGACCATTTCTCGAAATAATATTGTCGTCCATCCTCATTTTTAAAGAAATATGGACCGATGATCCCACCAGCCCATAGACCGCACCAAACAGTACATTTATCAGGATGCATTGGTAATTCTTGAACGCTGTGTGGATTATCTTTGCTCCAAATGCGACAATTTTGTTTGTTGACGTATCCATTTAACCAAAAATGCGCCTCATCACTGAAGAGAATTTTACGGTAAAAAAATGGATCTTCGTTCAATTGATTTAACGACCAATCACTGAATTCACGGCGCAAACGATGGTCGTGTGGCTTTAATTCTTGCACCAATTGAATTTTGTATGGCACCAAACCCAAATCTTTACGTAAAATTTTCCATAAAGTCGATGGACAAAGTCCAATTTGCTGAGCACGACGACGAATCGATAAATTGTCGTTTTCTTCGACACTGGCCTCAACGACAGCAATATTTTCTTCTGTACGAACTCTTCTCATTCTTGTCGGTGGCTTGGCATCCAAAAGAGTGAATGTAGACCGAAATTTGGTAATTACGTTCTTTATGGTGGTCTCTGACGGACGATTATGTGCACCATAAAATTCACGAAGTGCTCTATAAACATTTTTAATTGAACACTGATTTTGAAAATAAATTTCCACGATTTGAAAACGTTGTTCTGGAGTTAACCTATTCATAATGATTTGCCAAACAATACTGAGTAGAAATGCCACTTTGAGCTGTCAAAACAACTGTCATAAAATAAAACGACATCTATCGGAAAAACAAACCTCCTAAAAAAACACCCGTTATATATATATATATATATATATATATATATATATATATATATATATATATATATATATATATATATATATATATATATATATATATATATATATATATATATATATATATATATATATATATATATATATATATATATATATATATATATATATATATATATATATATATATATATATATATATATATATATATATATATATATACAGAGAAAAAAGACACTTAACTAAAAAGAATCGCTTATAAAGGTATTTCAATAGATATCTATTAGAAATAGGTGTGAATGAATAGAAATCTTATTAAAACCTATAAGAAATTCTTTTAGGAACTACTAGAAAAAATTTTTCAAAATATTTGTGTGACATCCTATTGATTCTCTTTTTAATTTACAATTTTAAAAGCAAAACGTTTAAAAATAATGTGATTTCTTATTAATTTTATCATTATTCTGAAATAATAAACCAAAACTATACATTTATCCTTTTCATAATAACAGTAAACTTTTCTATAAAGTGAGTTGCTCATATAAAACCGTCATTATTGTTCTGGATTGCTAATACGTTGTATGGTGTTGTGGTGAAAGAATTAAGTTATTTTAATAAAAGTAATAAAAAATAAATAAATATTCAACTTATTAATAAAATAATTGTGTAAACTTTTGTGTTACATTCAAGTTTGATTAATTAACAAGTAAAATGTAAAAATTGCTTTAACCACGGCATAGAGAAGACTCAGAGTATTTCAGCCGCACCATCAAATATTGGGATATGTTTATACCCTTCTATAAATATATCTAAAAATTAATATAAAATTATTTTATGTAGATACTGAATTAAAAAACCTTACAATTAGTCTTCAAAATAATTGTTCACCTTGGGAAATGGAAACAAGTTTGCTCTTATTGGGAACGCGCATCAAGATTTTAAGGACAGTTTTTAAGCTTAAATGGAGATCGTTTAAATTTCAGGATCCCAATGGATATCAGTTGGTAAGTAATCTAATCCGAATAAATTTGGGAAAATAAAGGATACGTTGCGATTGCATTATAAAAAAATGTACATTAATAATTTACTTAACTATTCTATTTAAACTTATAGATTGATCTGGACTTTGGAAAACTCTATGCGGAAAGTAAACCTACTGTTATCGAAATATGACAAATTTGTACTAAAAGCTATAACATATTATGAAAAAATGTAAACGAGAAACATTGTAGAAATCTTTTGAATAATTTGAAAAGAACCGAAATCGATAAAAGTAAGTTAAGCATTAATATAACACTAATAAACAATTAATTGAACATAAATAATTAATCGAACATAACATAAATAATTAATTGAATATAAATATATATCTTATAATTTTAGATTCTAAAGATTATCTTCTTGCGTATTTATTACCGTCAATACTACAGTCTAAAATATTAGATAAGCAGAAGAAATCTACAATTGGAGATGCTCAATCATATTTCATACTGCTCGTACGAAACCAGAACGATATAATGCTGTAAATATAAATTACAAGGAGAATTCGCTCAATGAAATCAATTAATACGACCAAGAATTGTTGTGGTAGGTCCTTAACTTTCAAAATTAGAACACTTACATTTACGTTGACAACTGACATTTAACTGACTTACCAGTTTTGTTCATTTCAAAAATGTTTAGATATAATTATAAAATTAACTATAAATATTTAAAATATCAACTTAAATATTCGCCAATTAGCAAATTAGTATGGTTATTTTTTGAAAAATATTTTTTTGAGTTTAATTCGGAAAATTATTTTGAAGTTTAAATCTTGTAAACTAATTGAAATATGTACCAATAAATAAATTAAACTTACGAAAATGACGCAACTAATTTGCTTCTTGTGCGGATATTTAACTAATAATTTGAATAACCTACTGAATCATTTAAAAATATTTCACTGTGTTCCATCAATTTAAATTAAATGTTAACAACTGGAAAATAAGGTCTTCACAAAACATTTTCAATCAACGACTAAATGAATTCTATTTGTGTAATTTGCAAGATATTGATGAACCACTATTTCATATAATTATTTTAAAAAATGGAATTAAATTAACAAGATTAAAAACATATTATAATTAAGTATTTAATTTTTATATTTCATTATTTTATTTATAAGTAAATTTAATAATTATAGTTTATTATTATTTTTTTCTTAAACTTTTACTCTATCTTATTTGTACCAATTTTAAATGAAATAAATGTTTAATTAAATTATATTTAATATCAACTTATTAATTTTACATAACAACAAACAACTTAGTGCCTGTAAAAGAATATATTATAGCTTATCAAATTAATAAGGCATCTCTTTATTTAAACTGACGTCAGCATTGTGTGACGTAAAGGATTTTTAAAAGATTCATAATAGAATTCAAATGAATTTCTTTTAAAAATTCTATATGGTTTAATTTTAGATCATAAAATTGATCTTTTCAAAACAATAGGAAAATCTCTATAAAACTAGGTGATTTTTTAAAATGGAAAAACTTTTTGTTTAAACAAGAGCGTCATATAGGCTAAAATCTATAGAGAAATCCTATTGATTTTTTTTGTTAAGTATGTGACTATTTTTCTATATATATATATATATATATATATATATATATATATATATATATATATATATATATATATATATATATATATATATATATATGTATATATATATATAAATATATATATATATATATATATATATATATATATATATATATATATATATATATATATATATATATATATATAAATATACATATATGTATATATATATATATATATATATATATATATATATATATATAAATATACATATATGTATATATATATATATATATATATATATATATATATATATATATATAAATATATATATATATATATATATATATATATATATAAATATAAATATATATATATATATATATATATATATATATATATATATATATATATATATATATATATATAAATATATATATATATATATATATATATATATATATATATATATATATATATATATAATTTATTATAATTAATTAAATATAAATTTTAACATATTTTTTCAACTTTTCGATTATTTATGTATAATAATTAGTGTGGATGTAAATCATTCCCTATGTTGTTATGTAATTACATTAATGGATAACAGTATAACGAGATTAAGATATTTAGTCAAATATAATACAGTGTAAGTTAGGTATAGGATGTGTGCACTAGTCAGTAAAGAAAAGTCTCGTGATTCATTATTATATATTTGGTATATTGACAATGTTTTTTTTTTAGCAGGTGGATTTCTTAGAAATCTATAAATGATGTCAACAAAACTACATATAATACGTAGATATAATTTAAATCAGTATATGTATATGAGATTGGGATTATAAAATATTTAATTACAATTGCAATGAACTACCATATAACATACATATATGTTGATAAACGTGTAAATCAATGAAACTACATATTTTTTATGACGTATCACACATCTTGGTAAATTAAAATCATAGATTATAATATACAATAAGATCAAACAAAACTAGCGAGATTTAAAAGCACTACATTTTTTGTGTGAGTGAAAAATAATTTTGATAATTAAATATTTGTTATTCTACAGTAAATTATCTATTTGTATATTATTATTAACATTGGCTGGAACCGTTAGATGTTCCGCACTTAATGCCACAAAGGGCCCATGTTGCAAAAATAACATATTTGTATATAGTTCGCGGATGTACTGTATATTATATGTACAACAATAGGATGAGTACGAAGATAATTGAGATTTGTTTTCATTTATTTTATGATTAGACATTTTGATTTGTGTTGTTATTTTAAACAAATTCGTATATTAGAAAAAAGAAGATCAAACCCTAATAATTTAATATGATATTTAATTTAATACTCATGTACCAATGGTTTAAAATAAAATGAAAGTATTAGAGTAATTTAAAATAAGCACATAATGAATACAGTAAGCAATTATGATGATTGGCGTTAAATTATGTTTTAATAGTTTGAGTTGTTTTTTGTAAGTATAATACACGCAAACTATTTTAAGTAAATAATATGATATATGTTAACAATATTAATTGATAGACAATTTGTGCAAGGTTAAATTTTTTTATTAAGAATTTATGGTCATTATTCTGGAAAAAAAAGTAATATCCCCAAAAATTGGCTATACCAACTGAATTTAATAAACTCAAAATGTAATAAACAACATTTACTTACTTATATCATTTCATAATAAAGGAATACATTTTTGGGATTACATATAATAAAACTCTTAAATTTAAGGAATAATAAACTAAAATACATTAACATGTAGATTAAAACCCTTAGTTTCACAATCTATAAAATTTATTTAAACATCTCAATATAAAATTACTTTTAACTTTTAATGCAAACAGTTGCATAATTATTCACAAAACAAATTTATCGATTTTATAAATTTTTTTAAGGTATCTAAACCAACTTAAGACTGTGTTTGCTGTCAAACTACTGATGATAGCGCTCAAATTTACACTAATGACAGTTCATTCCATTGTTTAAAAGCGTACAAAAGCATTTTAATGGGAAATATTCAAAAAAAAAGTTATCCGCAATGGAATTTGTAATAGTGTGATTGCTGTATATTCGACTAAAACATCTGTGAATAAAATGTTTGTGTATCGCACCATAAATTGTTCCAATGATACTGGCAGCATTGGAAAAGGACATGGTGGTGGACCGAAACGCATTGCAACATCGCCGGATATCATTCGGAAGGTGAAAGCCATACCTGATCGGAATCCACGCCGTAGCGGCAGAAAAATGACTCGTGAGGCGAATATTTTGGTTGAACGGATACAGCATATATTGAAAGATAATCTTGGACTAAAGGCCTTGAAATGCCATAAAACGCATGGTCTAATCGATGCTTAAAAAAAGACCAAAGGAGTTGTTAGGCTTGCATGAAAGTGGCGATTTGGCTAATCTGGGGCGCTTTTCTCCAATGAGTCATCGTTCTTTACTGAGAAATATGTGAACAAGCAAAATGAACGAATTTACTTGCTCGGCCGTTCTACTGAAAATTTGGGCCAACGGATTGCCGCTCGTGACCAAGCGCCCAAGTTAGGCCACCGTAACGGCACGAAGCCCTACACCGCTCGATGTTTTACACAGTGGCATTAAAATAAATATTCAAATTTTTTCGTGATCATGTGTTGGAGGGAGCGCTGAAGCCTTGGAAACAAAATAATTTCGGCCGCAAAGCCTAGACAATTCAACAAATCTCGGCGACAAATCGAAAACGCGCGCCAGTCAAGATTGGCTGAGAAACAAAGTTCTGCGGTTCATTTCCACTGCCCAATGGCCACCAAATTCAACGGATGCAAATCCACTATAGATTTCTCAGTTTGGTTATTTTAAAGAGCAAGGTTTGGAGGACAAAAAATACCAGTGTCGATCATCTCAACCAAGCGCTTCGCCGGGAATGGGCCAAAATACCACAGAGCCACTTTCGTGTTGCATGCACTAGCTTTGTCGGTCGTTTGAAGGCCATAATCGCGCTTAACGGTAGCCAACTCGAAAACTGCTAATGCAATTGGAAAATTTAAATAATTGTGAACATTTTTTAATTTGATTCAATAAAATTGATCAAAAAATAAAAACTCTGTGGTGTTTTGTTTTGGTAATGCGTGTGAATTACTCTGAATATGATGATGACAAATTAGAGACGAATCTTTTCATTTTCAATAAGCTGACATTAACTCAAAATTGTGGTATGATTTTTGGTATAAATCATTTATAAATAAAAACGAAGCATAATTATATAGTATAGGAAAATATTTTCATTTTTTTCATAGAATAAACTATTGATCACATTAGATGATATTAGGATCATATTATAGATTGCCTTTGCATAAAATATACAATTTTAACAAACTATTTGGTTTAATAAATCGACAATTTAAGAAAAAAATCAAACTTTGAAAAATGTAAGAACAAATGAAAACTATGAGAATTTCAAGGTATTCACATAAATAGTTATTCAATAAGTTTCACAAATAACGGGTGTTTCAACAGGTGCGCTTCAACTTTTTTTCGATAGGGACGGCGAACGACGCCATATTTTTTATTGTTCTTTTGTCATTTGGAAACTTCATTAGTATACATTTCATCATGGAACGCTACACAAGTGAACAGCGATTACAAATCTTTATCAAAATCTTTATCTTTATCAATTTTTTATCAAAATAATCGTTAATTAATAAATATTTTTTTATCAAAATAACCGAAAAATCATCTTCAGCGATGAGGCTCACTTTTGGTTAAATGGATTTGTCAACAAGCAAAATATGCGTTACTGGGCAGGAAGCAACCCACACGTGATTCATGAGGCACCGTTGCATCCCGAAAAAGTCATTGTTTGGTGCGGATTACATGCCGTCGGCGTCATTGGGCCATATTTTTTGATCGACGATAACGATCGCCACGTTACTGTTAATGGAAATCGATACCGCGATATGATAAATGATTTTGTTTGGCCGCAATTGAATGGAATGGACTTGGACGACATGTGGTTTCAACAGGACGGGGCCACATGCAACACAGCACACGATACATTCGCGTTATTGAAGACTAAGTTCGATGAGCGTGTTATTTTGCCAAATGGGCCCGTCCAGTGGCCACCTCGCTCGTGTGATTTGACACCTCTTTATTATTTTCTTTTGGGGTTATGTGAAGTCATTGGTCTATGCTAACAATCCGGCGATGTTGCAAGAGCTCAGAGCCAATATTAAACGTGAAATTGCTGGAATTTCGGCCGATTTATGCAAAAGAGTGGTCGAAAATTGGGTTCACAGATTGGACTTCGTAAAACGTGCACGCGGTGGTCATGCAAAAGAAATCGAGTTTCATACTTAAATGTATATGTTCAAATTCGTTAATAAACGAAAGTTAGTTCAAAAATCGAACAGTTTGTGTTTTATTAAAAAAAAAGTTGAAGTGCTCTTATTATAAAACCCGATACAAATTCGAAACACGTTCTTAATGCTTTGTTTAGAATGTGTTACGAAAAAATTGGTATCTTGTATAATTCAATTTAATTTTCTTTGTTGATGGACTAAAGTATAGAAAAAAACTTAATAACTCATTTTTATTCTATTTTCATATATGTAATATATAATTAATAATTATTCAATACCAAATATGTATAAGAAAAAAATTCTAACACATACATATAAATAAAAGAAAAAAAAATAATTATCTCCGCCTCGTAAAGTAAAATGAAAAAAGTTTTATACCTGACTAGTTGATAATTTTCAAAAAGGGAACATTTAAATTCAAAGTCGGTCTATAGTCTCTGTATAACACAATATTAGTTCTGAGAAAATATGAAAATCCATTAAATAAAATGTATATAAAAAGCAGAAAATGTTGGAAAATCAATATACAATGATATACATTTCCTGATGTTTTTGTAAACATATATGTATACATATTCTATACACATATATATATTTATTTTGATTTTCCGTGAAAAAAAACTTGGATACTATATGCTGAATAGTCTCTTGCTGCTGGATCGATACATGAAATAACGAAATTTATTAAACGATAAATAACAGTGCCGTCATGTTTATATCTGGGCTTGCAAATAGAAGACACATTTTGTAAAAAAATGTTATAGTAAATCATTTCAGTAGAAAAATGAATCAATACAATTAAGTACCATAACATATGCAATACATATAATTCAAATATTTTATAGAAATAAATCCTTAAAACATTGTTAAAACATAGTTTATATATAATATGTTTCTAATAATAAAAATTTCATTAAATTTATTTCGATGTAAAATAAAATACTATTCGTCAGTCGGTTTAATCATTTTTAATCATTCTGTTTAGTACTTTATGCGACTCTCCACCAAATTAAATTAGTATTTTCACCAATATGATTATTAATCACTAAAATGGATTAAAATGTTTTTATATATCTAAACACGATTTAATATAATAATAATAATATTCAATTCAGCAATAATATTCACTGATTGTAGAGTATTTCGAAATGTTATCTTTAAAGAAAAATAAACCTAACTTTACTGATTTAATGTGTGACGCATCAGATATTCAATTTAATACTTTTTATTTAATCTTTTATAATCAACGGTGAGAACATAACTGGTATTACCACTTAAAAACTTTGGACATTGGATATATGTTTATTTTAAGCTCACGTGACTCATAATTTGTAATGAATACATATATAAAATAAAATTGAGTGTTTTATGAACAATTCAGTCTTTACCACATACAAACAAGTAACTTTGAAAATTTCAATTAGTAAATTAAAAATTGCAGCAAATTTGCATTAATTTTTAAGGTACAGATGAATATTTTAGAATAAAATGGGGAACATCTTAAGTAGGCGCTTGTATTGCGCTTCCTTTAATGTTTTCGGAACAACATACATTTTGGTGAGAGAGAAAACCATTTTGTTGTATCTTTTTCCGGTTGGGTTTGCTCAAATAATCTAATTAGAATAATGTTTGACTTAATTGGACCAGTTATAATATATGACTTAATTGGGAGCCTGTGAAGTTTCTAACAAAAAATATTCCTATTGGAATTGTATATGTATACAAAGTCAATGGGATAATATGGCGGCTGAGTAAATCGTATTGGAATCCCATTACATTTAAATATGTATTGGTGTATATAATGTATCTGTCTCTTTCTTTTTCGATGTAATTCGATTCTTTTTCTAATATTTTTCACTCAAAATTTAAAAAAATCTATATTTTTGATTTTTTAAAAAGCTTACCAAAATAGAATAAACCTGTATTTAATAACTAATAAAGAATAATTGAATTTATTAATGAATGTCATTTAAATTTATTCCAAAACGGAGACCGTGGATACTTGTTAATACTACTTTTTCGTTTTGGGGTGTTGAATTTAAGTTTAGAATTTTTCAATTAACTCATATTACAAGAGATTTGGGCAACATTCGGCAATATAGGTGAAGTGTGCCTATATATTGGGCCATATATATTATCCATATGAAGCGATCCCCAAACGGAGACCGTGGATACTTGTTAATACCACTTTTTCGCTTTGGGGTGCTGAGTTAAATTTTAGAATTTTTCAATTAACTCATAAACGATGAATGAATCCATAAACGATTTTTACTTCCCCAATTTCGTATCATTCACGATTGAAAAATATTTTTCATATCTGCCATTATAGTCGACTTGTTTTTCGAATCGTATGGGCATTAATGGGCGTCTTTCAAATTCAAATGTTGAAAATTGGTTCAATATGGTAAAAAATCAATATTTACAAAAGCAAAATATGAAAATTGGTAGGTTTGTGCAGCTACTTAGCGATAAAATTTTGTTAATTTTGAACTGCATTAGTTTTTCCGACGTATTAATGTCTTCAGAAAAAACTCATAACAATTCCAATTACTGTAACGATACTAACGACATGAACCAGGAAGAAATGTGGAATAAAACAAATAAAATAATTGTAACAACTCCAAAACATATCGGCCAGTGCGTCATTGAACGATATTCTACAAAACGATTGTTCAATGAAATTAAGAATGAAGATACTATCAATGACCCACTATCAAGCCTCTTAAGTGTTTCAAAAATGGATTTAGAAATATTTAAAAACTAAAAACAACAGAAGTCGTAAATACTTGTGCGTTTGATTCATTGACAAAAATTATGTATTGCTTAGCATTAGACTCTAACCCGCACAAAATAACATTCCAGTCCTCTTCAAATAATTATTTAAAATTTATTACATTTTTGGAAAAGCATGGTTTCAAGCTATCGGTTTACTTCAAAACAACCAAATTATTATTTGAATTTGCCCAAATGTTGCCCAAATCTCTTGTAATAGGGGTAAATTAAAAAATTCGAAAATTTAACTAAACACCCCAAAACGAAAAAGTGGTATTAACAAGTATCCACGGTCTCCGTTTGGGGATCGCATCAAATGGATAATATGGGCCATATATAGGCACACTTCACCTATATTGCCGAATGTTGCCCAAATCTCTTGTAATATCAGTAAATTGAAAAATTCTAAAATTTAACTCAACACCCCAAAACGAAAAAGTAGTATTAACAAGTATCCACGGTCTCCGTTTGGGGATCGCATCATATTGATAATATGGGCCATATATAGGCACACTTCACCTATATTGCCGAATGTTGCCCACATCTCTTGCAATAAGGGTAAATTAAAAAATTCGAAAATTTAAGTCAACACCCCAAAACGAAAAAGTGGTATTAACAAGTATCCACGGTATCCGTTTGGGGATCGCATCATATAGATAATATTGGCCATATATAGGCACACTACACCTTTATTGCCGAATGTTGCCCAAATCTCTTGTAATATGAGTAAATTGAAAAATTCGAAAATTTAACTCAACAACCCAAAACGAAAAAGTAGTATTAACAAGTATCCACGGTCTCCGTTTGGGGATCGCATCATACGGATTATATGGGCCATATATAGGCACACTTACCTATATTGCCGAATGTTGCCCAAATCTCTTGTAATAGAGGTAAATTAAAAAATTCGAAAATTTAACTCAACATCCCAAAACAAAAAAGTAGTATTAACAAGTATCCACGGTCTCCGTTTGAGGATCGCATCATATGGATAATATGGGCCATATATAGGCACACTTCACCTTTATTGCCGAATGTTGCCCAAATCTCTTGTAATATGAGTAAATTGAAAAATTCTAAAATTTAACTCAACACCCCAAAACGAAAAAGTAGTATTAACAAGTATCCACGGTCTCCGTTTGGGGATCGCTTCACATGGATAATATGGGCCATATATAGGCACACTTCACCTATATTGCCGAAAGTTGCCCACATCTCTTGTAATAGGGGTAAATTAAAAAATTCGAAAATTTAAGTCAACACCCCAAAACGAAAAAGTGGTATTAACAAGTATCCACGGTCTCCGTTTGGGGATTGCATCATATTGATAATATGGGCCATATATAGGCACACTTCACCTATATTGCCGAATGTTGCCCAAATCTCTTGTAATATGAGTAAATTGAAAAATTCTAAAATTTAACTCAACACCCCAAAACGAAAAAGTGGTATTAACAAGTATCCACGGTCTCCGTTTGGGGATCGCATCATATGGATAATATGGGCCATATATAGGCACACTACACCTTTATTGCCGAATGTTGCCCAAATCTCTTGTAATAGGGGTAAATTAAAAAATTCGAAAATTTAACTCAACATCCCAAAACAAAAAAGTAGTATTAACAAGTATCCACGGTCTCCGTTTGGGGATCGCATCATATGGATAATATGGGCCATATATAGGCACACTACACCTTTATTGCCGAATGTTGCCCACATCTCTTGTAATATGAGTAAGTTGAAAAATTATAAAATTTAACTAAACACCCCAAAACGAAAAAGTAGTATTAACAAGTATCCACGGTCTCCGTTTGGGGATCGCATCATATGGATAATATGGGCCATATATAGGCACACTTCACCTATATTGCCGAATGCTGCCCAAATCTCTTGTAATAGGGGTAAATTAAAAAATTCGAAAATTTAACTCAACATCCCAAAACGAAAAAGTGGTATTAACAAGTATCCACGGTCTCCGTTTGAGGATCGCATCATATGGATTATATGGGCCATATATAGGAACACTTCACCTATATTGCCGAATGTTGCCCAAATCTCTTGAAATATGAGTTAATTGAAAAATTCTAAAATTTAACTCTGCACCCCAAAACGAAAAAGTGGTATTAACAATATCTACGGTCTCCGTTTGGGGATCACTTCATATGGATAATATTGGCCATATATAGGAACACTTCACCTTTATTGCCGAATGTTGCCCACATCTCTTGTAATAGGGGTAAATTGAAATATTCTAAAATTTAACTCAACATCGCAAAACGAAAAAGTGATATTAACAAGTATCCACGGTCTCCGTTTGGGGATCGCTTCATATAGATAATATGGGCCATATATAGGCACACTTCACCTATATTGCCGAATGTTGCCCAAATCTCTTGTAATAGGAGTCAATTAAAAAATTCTAAAATTTAACTCAACATCCCAAAACGAAAAAGTGGTATTAACAAGTATCCACGGTCTCCGTTTGGAGATCGCATCATATGGATAATATGGGCCATATAAAGACACACTTCACCTATATTGCCGAATGTTGCCCAAATCTCTTGTGATATGAGTAAATTGAAAAATTCTAAAATTTAACTCAACACGTGAAATTGAAAAATCAAGTTTGGTTAGTATGAACATCTTTTTTAGGTTTTTTTAAATAATTTGTTGCATATATATTGATTTATTTGAAAAATACGTGTGATATTAGTTCATTTTCATAATTTCGGCATTATATTTTAATATTTTATAAATCGTTCTATTTCGGATTAATAATTTATAATAATTTATAAAGCTATCTAAAAATTCATTATTCAATCTAAAAAAGGAGATAGAATTAAAATTTTCCTTATAAAAACATCAACTGAATGAAAGAGATGAATATAGTATTATCTTTTCGAATTAACTCAAAATTTTCTAATAAGAATATCGTTTGAGTGATACTAATACATAATTATATGTTTTGTTATTAACAAATTTTGTTAGAAACTTCACACTGGTAATACATATTTATATTTTTTGTTATTAACAAATTTTGTTAGAAACTTCACACCGGTGGTTTATATACTTTTGACCTCAATTTTGATCATATTGGCGTATATTACCTCAATTTTGTTTTACCTCAATTTTGATCATTTTGTTCGTTCGTGTTTATCAAATTTTTCGTGAAAATTTAGTTAGATAGTTTAAATACAAGTTTATAAATTTTACTGATAATACAAAGTTTGACACAATTCAATAAATAACGAAATGGTATAAAATAACAAACCTAGTTTTGCGTGATTTCGGAACTGCTTGCGAGAAATATATTCGGAATTCTGAACTGGCGTGAATAGAAATGATCAAATATTGCTATATAACCTAAACAGTCAAATACTGACTGTAAATTTTGATTTTTTAAAGATTTTTTTATTATAGTTAAACGTAAACATAGTTATGTCTTTATAAAGAAATAATAAAATTGCATATTAATGGATAACTTTAAATATGTTGAATGTGGTACTGTTCTGTAGATTCAAATTTTTAATTGGAGACCATCTAAGTTTAATTCAATAAAATTCAAAAAGTATAATTTTAATATCTGCATATTGTATTAGTTATAGTACATAAATTATGTAATAAAATAAAATATTGTTAACAAAGCTTTGAACCTAGCTTAATATATTATACATTTTAGAAAAATATAGAAAAATATATTTGGTACAGTTTGAAAAACATATGTAGATGTACTCGAAGGCAGTCCATTATTTTATTTACACGATATATCTATGGACGATTTTTGTGCTTAAATGTTATTTATCAATTTTGGATTTTTCAATGTAATCGTGAGTGACTATTTGAAGGTGAATTATCTTGCTACATACATAGTTATAAATATTACACAAACTTCAATATTAATTTACAGTGAAAAAATCGAAAATCAAACTTTTAAAATTCTGAATTATTACAAACAAAACATTCAGTAAAAACATTAAATAAGATCAAGATGTTAATTATAACCTTAGAAAATAAAATGTATCCATGTTTTGAATTAAACGATATTAATTAGCGCTATATTAAACATAAAATAAGTCCTTCACCTAAATTTATTCAATATATGCATAAACGTAAATGCAACTGCTAATACATTTTACATAAACAATTCATATGTTTGAAGTTTATATAGTAAAAAAGTATATCGACCTCTAATATGAACTAAATTTTAAACACACCAGCCTTACGTTGCGTTTTGATAAACCTACATATTACTGGTAGAGCATAAAATATTTGCATTTTCATTCTCATTCATTTCAATATTGCTATACAATCATTTATTTTATTTCATAATTTATCACATAATTGCAACATTGACCTTTACTATCTACTTCAATTTCGATGTTTTCAAGATTACATTGAAAATAATAAAACCTGAAGTAAAATATAAAGTACATAATGTATGTATGTATATTAAGAATTTTGTTTTCTCGTGTAACTTTTCGAAGAAAAACTTTTTTTGATATGCAACACAAAATTTTTCAAATAACAATGAGAAAACTATATATATATATATATATATATATATATATATATATATATATATATATATATATATATATATATATATATATATATATATATATATATATATATAAACAATTGTGTTTACTTATTAATCGAAATCAGGTAAAGCACAATAAACCATATCAACGTCATCAATGTTTTTATTATAGTATTCATATTATGTAATCTTTGGAAAAATTGGCGCAGGAAACGTTGAATTATTATTTAAGTTCTATTGTAAAAAATAGAAATATTTAAATTATTTTCACGTGAAATTAGCACGAAAATCCACAATATAAAATCCACAATTTGAACGCATTTTTATTATTATTTTTACTTTAAACATCAAACAATAATGATTAAGATTTAAAAACTACTATATAACTGTAATAATAATGGTATTATTACGTCAATTTTTGGCATAAAATTTACAATATCACATTACACAAAACCAACTTCAAAAATAAACACGCAATTTTTAATATGTACATCGACCGAAATGTTAAATACAAACTACATAGAACCCCTCCATACACACATTTCAATTGGTTCACAGTTGATTTTCTACTGAGTTTTCATTGTATGTTTTAGTTTTGTGATTGTTGTTGGAATTTACTCGTTTTAATATAAAGAAAATTTGTGTTTACTTCCAAAGGAGACAAATATAATCGAGAAAACTCAATAAAATGAGAGCGGTTAGATATTATTTATTTAGTTTTCTTTTACAATATTAGTACATTTTCTAGTTTAGTAAATGTTCAAATTTAATACGTAAAAATATCAAATGCAAACAAATTTTGAATAAGATGAAATTTTTCTAATGTTTTCTAATAAGATTTTTTTGATTATGTAAATAATAGATGCATGAAAAATGACGCATCCAAATTACCATCACACTTCCAATCTTGGGGTTTTAATAAAAGTGGTACATACAAGAAGATTATAAACATAGATAGTCATTACAAAGGAAACAGCTTCAATCATTGCTTTATTTGGTCGATAACACACTGAACTAGTAAAATAATTAAACAATTACACGTTACACTATTTATGTACATAGTACAATTGGCAATGATTGATAGATTGACTGATTGGACTATAAGACTAAAAACTTAGCAAGAATCCCAGATTAAGTCTGATTAAATCTTACAGTCTTATTACACATTACAAGAGATAAGCTTATGAAAAGATTTTTGTATTAAGCATAGAAAGATTCCGTTTGAGCCACTAAATGATCGTACGGCACAAGACAAAGACAATACTATCTACAAAATTTTTCATTTTTTGCTTTAGCTGCACAACCAAAACAAAATCATTATATAAATACAATTAAAATTTGTTTATATAATACTAATTTACGTCCAAAAATGAGCCTATGTGCCAGATCCAACGAATATCACAATCCCAACATTAGATACAAGTTGCACATACTTAGGATACAAAGTATGTGTAAATTGTATCTAATGTTGTATACGTCAACAAAATTCTTTAAAATGAGTCTTTCATTCCAATACTATCTCTTAGAGATAGGTGCGTTAGGTGTGGCTTGTCTTAACTTTATTCATAGTACATTAAACAATCTATTATATATAAGAAAAAATTAAATTTTATCAGTTAATTAATCATTCAAAAACGTATATTTTATTAAATCAAATCCTTTATCACAACAATACTATACTAAACAACGACTGTGTTCGCTCTCATTAAATCTTTAATAATAATTTCTTACAAGATTTGTATTAGTTTTGTATTATTGTACAAAACTAAAATAAAGTTAAAATACAATTTATTAAAATTTAAAATATTACTCTTGTTAACACATTTTTATGTATACATACCAAACACACAAAAAGCACATGATCCACACATTCATACACAAATATTGACAATTGCAAAACCATCGAAACTTATACAAACCATTCTTTCGAATTAATTTCATACACATAAACTACCCAACATCAAAGCATACAAATACTTAAGAGTTAGCAATGTATCGCGTGCATATATATAATACACATACATTCGGCAAAATCTCCTGTATAAGAAGTCGTCAGACGTAAAAAAATGTTGCCAATGAGTAAAATCATTCTATATTTTTTTTATCCTAATTTTACATTGTATTCTTGTTCTAAATAACTAACATTATGAAATTTCTGGCAAATTTATAATTATGTTTGTAATTTAAAAAGTTTAACTGTCTTTTAGTAGAGGAGGTGGTTTTGGTGTTGGTAAACGCAAAAGTTCATTGTGTTAAAATAAGAATATTACATTAGACATGTGCACATGAGTTTTACTAATGAGCAATTGATACGCTTTTTAACTCATTCGCTTTTTTTCTTTGCATTTTAGCTTTATAATGCTCAATATTACTTTGGTGGTATTCGTTTGTTTATTTTAAATATAATATTAAAGTAATGTACAATAAAAGATAAATTTTAAACAAATGTATGGTCGCACTAGTGATGGACTGAATAAATACTTTTTAAGATCAAGATCGATTGATTCTTTTTTGGTTTTAACCTGATACTTTTAACCTGATCGTTTTGATCAATTGATTCATTTTTTTAACGGGATTTTCAATCAAGAAAATTATTATAAAAAAATATTTTTCATCCATTTTCTAGCTACAAATAATTACAAATAAATTCATATGTAGTACATGAAAATATCTTTATAAATAATTTTTTTATATAATTAATCTATTTGAAAAAATAAATAGCAAAATCAAACCAAAATTATTAATAAAAATCAAAATTATTTCTATAAAACTTCAATCAATTATCACACCATTGAAACAGAATCATACTACAAAATTTCTTAACAATTTTTTTACGAAATCATCTCGTTCAAAAGAATTAATTCGGTAAAATAATCTCAATTCGTTCAAAAGAATCGATTCGTTCAAAAGAATCATTTCCTATAAAAGAATCAATTCGTTCAAAAGAATCATATCAAAAAGATAAATTCGTTTAAAAGAATCATTTCGTATTAAAAGATCAGTTCGTTCAAAAGAATCGGTTCGATTTAAAAAAAAACGAGACGAATACATAAAACGAGTTAAAAGTGATTTTCTCTTTACGTTGTAATAAAATTGAGAAAATTATGCTTTATATTTAGCTCCCTTTCACATTATTAGAGTAAAGATAGCAGTATAAGATTAACCGGGGGTTCATACGTTTTGATATTTTGAGCCGCTCAAAAATCCAACCCGAAACTCCAATAAAATTATTTAAATGATGATAAACCACACCCCCTTTGAGTTGAAAAATATTCAACTTTGAGCAAGAAATCTAGAATAGACGCAGGCTTACAACTTATATATATTTATTTTATCAAGTTTTGTGCTCATTATATAATATATTATATTCATTAACCATTACCATATTTGACTTGGTCGAGCGAACATCGTACTATGACAAAATTAAGATTTTTTGAAATTATTTCTATGATTCTAAACAGTTCAAAAAATTAGATATTTGAATCATACCAATTTATTAAATTTTTTTTATTTTATACATTGGTATAAATAATAAATATATTGCATTAAAATTTTGTAGAAATACATACAAAAACTATAATTATTACGAATCATATAAATATAAATTTAAATTATGGGAAAACAATTGCCATCTGTAAAGACATTTATCTGTAAAAAAAACTCATGCATAATTACAATGTTTAGTCGTAAACAAAAAAATATTTTTCAACCACATAATATTTTTATTGCTTTTTGTATGCGTTAGTGCGAAACAATACGAAATTTGATAACTATCAAAACAAAAACAATAATAACGCACAATACAACAAAAGTAAATATAGTAAAAATTTGGTTTAACCACAGCCAAGTACAAATCGAAAATAAAAATTAATAAAAGTAAAAGACAAAATGCGATATGATGGTTTTACAGAAATGAACGAATTGATTCGTTTGATTCTTTTTAACCTGGATTATTATTTTAAAGAAGTATAAGCATTTATAATAATGGTTTTTGCTTCTACTATTTCTAATGCAAATAATAGGAGTTATGCGAGTTAACTATTGATAGATTTGATTACTTTTGTAATATATGGTAATTCTGCTTGATAAAAGTTAAATTTCAATCAAATTCAGAGTTGTCTAAATTATGAAAATTCATTTCAAAATATCTTTTTGTGGGACTTATTCCAATTAAATTGAATAAAATAAAATATACTTATAATATTTTAATTTTTAAAATATTCTTTAAAGTGGAATTTCGTAACTTTTATTTTATATGTAATTAAATATACTTCGGCCAATTTATTGCCATCTTATTCTTCAGTAATATTTATTCACTGCAAAATAAATTCTGTTTTTCATGCCTTTTTATACTTTTTACAGGGTAAAGTCTTTTGAAAATCAGAGTGTAATATTTTATGACGTATTTTCCAAAATAAGTTCGTATAGTTTGTTCATCATGGTATTAATTTAATTTTTCCAATTCTAAAATTATATCTAGCCGTATATCTAGTTCATTTGGTCGTTTTTATTCACATTTTTTTCAGTTCGTATCAATATATTTGTAGTTGTACACAACACAGCTATTGTGTCATTGATATGCATATGCAAAGCAAATCTTTATTCAGTTTTCATTTTAGTTTGAACAATATCCATTATGTTCTTTGAATCTTTGTGTAAAGGATTTACCGGTTTGTCCTTTGTAAAAATGATGGACAATCTAAGCAAATTATTTTATAAACTCTGTTATCTATACAATACATTCAAGATTGCCTCTGCAATGCAAAGAGTACATCTAGGATAATTTAAATTACACAAATTTTTAAGAAATATTGTAGAATAATTTTATTAGTCGTCTTATAAAATTTAGATGAACTGCTTCTAATTCAGCTTCTGAAATATGATTTCTAAAAATATCTTTGTTTCATATTTTCAGCAGTGGTAGACCGATTGAAATAGGCTAAGTCTTTCACTTTTCCCCATAAATAAAAGTTCATGCTTGTTAAATCGGGTGATCTTGCTGGAAAAGGAGTAGGGCCACTTCTTCCAATCTGTTTATTCGGAAACATTAAATTTAGTTGTTGTTGGGAAGCTATACCAAAATGGAAAGGCGCACCATCCAACTGAAGCCACCATTCTTGTCTTACTCGCAATGGAATGTCTTCCAATAAATTGGGAAAATCTTGTAATAAAAAATTCACAAATTTTTGTGTAGTTAGTGTTCCATCAAAAAAAAAGGTCCAATTAGTTGAGATCCAACTATTCCAGCCCAAGCATTTACACTCCAACGATGTTGATGGTCAACGGAACGCATCCAATGTGGATTCACGTCATTCCAATAATGTAAATTATGCCTATTCACGTTACCGTCGCTCTTAAACGTTGCCTCGTCAGTCCACATGACAAGACGAAAGAAATCTGGATTTTCTTCAATTTGTTGCCTCGCCCAAAGACAAAATTGAATTCTTGATCTAAAATCATTAGCAGATTACTCTTGCAGCAATGATATGTGGAACGCATGGAATTTGTTTTCTTTCAAAACGCAAGGCACGGTCGTTTGAGATATTCCTCTATCTCGTGCAATATTTCGTGTTGATGTGTGTGGGTCCTGTGATACTGCAGCTAGCACATCTACAACAATTTCCTCAGGACACTCACAACCTTTTCTTTGGTTTCTTATGCTTCCGGTAGTGCGCCGCTTATCTGCTAAGCGTTTAAATACACCTCTTTTAAAGTGACGACGATCTGGATGTCATTCAGCGTATAATCTAATCGCCATGCTTTCATTTTGTCGACACCTACCGTAGATCATCATCATGTCGAATGCTTCCTGGTTAATGTACAACATGACAAAAAACTTTTCCTAAGATAATTGTAATTTTATCACACAGTAATAAAACAAAACAAGTGCATAATAAGTCAAAGAACATTTGATATTTTCTATTTTAATTTGTAGAACTTAGGGAAAATTCGATTGCTTTAGTGAATATCAATTTTTGTTCATATCTCTGAAATCATACACTTTACAAAAATGATGTGTGAGCAAAAAGTGTTTACTTTTAATTGCTTAATAAAAACAAACACTCAAAAGTATAGGTTCTAATTTAAAAAAACCTTAACTTTAGCCTATATCTCCGAAACTAATGAGTTTCAAGATCATTGAAGATCATCACTAGACGTCCCTCTCGACTCTTAATAAATTTCATTACAAGTAATTTTCTCCTATCTAGCACCGTTCTCCAGATAAAAGCCCTGCATTTTTTAGGAAACTCACCCTGTATACATATATATCGTACATACAGTAAAACGTGGTAATTGCTGGTTTTGTTTTTTATTATTTTTGCTTTCATATTTGAATCGTTTATGAAATTTAAATTTAGGATATACATATCTGTAAGACTATTTAGGTTTTAATGTAGTGCCATACATATTAATGGTAGAATGGCAATGTATATTAATGGTTGAAGATTGGTTTAATACGATCACTACCATTATACGATCAATATATAGACGATAATATACAGTCCTTAACAAAATTATTTGTGCATCGCAAAAATTTAACAATCACTCGAGAAAATTTAAAATGTTGACCTAAAAATTAACTTAAAAAAATAATGATGGATTTCTTATTTGAAATGGCATTTATTCTGTATTTAATTAAAAAAAATTAAAAAATATTCATTATTTCATTAAAAACAAAAACAAAACTAAATCACAAAATTATTTGTGCGTGATAATTTTATCACAAAATTATTTGTGCATCGCAAGAAAAAATTCTCTCAGAACGGGAATCCCGATTTATTTTCATATTTTGACTAAAATGTTCCAGGTTATCCTTTTAGTTATTATTTTTCATTAAAAGTTTGTAGTCGATATTTTTTAAAATGGGTAAAACTAAGGAATTATCTTTGGATGCCTATAAAAGAATTGGCACGGATATACAACTGCCATCGAAATTCGTTTGCCTATCAAATAACAAAATAAAAAGTTAAGAGCAGCTTGAAAAATGTGCAAGGGAGAGGGCGAAAACGAGGTACAACCGCAAAAAAGACAAAAGAATAGTAAATCTTCAAAAACGGAACCGTCAAGAAAAAATCCAAAATGATATAAATATCACTCGAGAAGTCAAAATCTCTCACATGACTGTACGAAGACGACTACACGAGCCAAACGTCAAAGTCTATGCCATTCAAAAGAAGCCATTCGTAAACTAAATAAATAAGAGGAAGCGACTCAAATTTGCGTACACCTACTAGTCAAAGCCTGTGGAGCTTTGGCGTAATATTTTGTGGACAGACGAGTCATGTTTAAGTTTGGATGGGACATATGGGAAAAAATATTTTTATTCGACTCCTGAACAAAAAAAAATCGCTCCGTTGTTATGCCAACTCGCCATAGTGGTGGCGGTAAAGTTATGGTATGGGGATGTTTCTGCTATAATAGGGTTGGTAAACTTATTATGTTACCTCAAAAGGTAACTTCAAGTACATACTTGGTAACTTCAAGTGTACTTGATCAGTCAGCATTTTATACTGCAGCAAGACAACGCTCCAATTCACAAAAGCAAAATGATAACCACGATTCTAAGAGAGTTGGACCAAGAAACGCTTGATTGGCCACCGCATAAAGTCCGGATTTAAACCCAATTGAGAACATTTAGAATTATTTGAAACAAAAATTGGCGGTAGAAATTGGAAGGCAGCCAAATGAAACTTTTGCTATAAAAAATGTCTGGGATCAAATTCCAACACAAATGGTAGAAAATCTCGTGAATTCCATTCCACAGCGTCTTCATGAAGTTAGTGAAAACAATGGTGGAAATAATTCATATTGACTTAATTTGAAAATTTATTTTTATTCTAGCTAGGAATTAATAATTATTTTTATTTAGCTATTTATTTTATGTACTTTGCACAAATAATTTTGTGATAACATTATTATGCACAAATAATTTTGTGATTTAGTTTTGTTTTTAATGAAATAATGAATATTTTTTAATTTTTTTTTAATTAAATACAGAATATATACCATTTCAAATAACTCGTAATAAATCCATCATTATTAACTATAAATCCATCATTATTATTATAACTATAAATCCATCATTATTTTTTTTAAGTTAATTTTTAGCTCAACATTTTAAATTTTCTCGAGTGAATTGTTAAATTTTTGCGATGCACAAATAATTTTGTTAAGGACTGTATATGATCAGTAAAAAATACCTATTGATTGGTGAAATTTTAATTGGTTAAAATGTTGAAGTTCGATTTAGCATATGCTTGTTCATATATAAGGAAGGTCGTGGTTTTAACGAAACGATTTATATTCCTATTGATTTTATTTTGTCAATAAACTTCACTATTTTACATATGTTCTTGGGTATACAGTCTTAGTGTATACTTGATATGAACTATGTTATGTACTATTAAAAAACTTTTGTCTTATTATTTTCATGGAAAATAATATTTTATTGAAATAATTTCCTTTTATTTATTTATATAAGTATGAATGAATAGGATTTCTTGAGTGACATGCTTAATAAGATTGGATGGGGATTACTTGACCGGTAGTCTTGACCAGAAAGTTAACTTTACTTTAGTAAGCGACTACTTTGCTGTATAAATAAATATTGCAAACTTTTAAACTTTCTGAAACGGATGGTCGCTTTGATGATTTCGGTCCTTACTTATCAAACTAACAATAATAACAAAACGTATAAACTCATATCCCAATGTGAAAAGTAGTATACTAACAATATATAATAATTTACTAATAATGTGATTAGCAATAACTGCTGTGGATTATCACCTTAGTCGTTTCTGTGATTAAAATTCCTTTCCCTAAGCCTTATATTTTGAGATACAGGCAGAGCCTGAGCCCGCATAATTTTGGAATAAACAATTCTCAGATATCTATTTGGAACTATGCTGAACATCCTCCAGGATTATGATAACAAACCTAGGATCACCGTAACTGGTTGGATTGTACTTCTCCTCTCATATCATATCATAATTGTATTAGTGCTATAGCAATAATACAGAAAATATTCAAGTTCATGAACTATGCAGCAACGATTTATCATAAATATACAAAAATTGTGTTTACTATCTTAAAATAACACAATTTGTTGACATTAAAAAATGATAAAAATTTTTAAGTCGCATACCAAAAATACGTTTGTTGGAAATCATCCAATAATCAGAATTAACGCTTTTATCGATGCACCGTAATGTACACAAAGTACACTAATATCGAAAATATACACAAAGTACACTAATATATATTATAGTGTTAAAAATATAATATAATATTTCACAAGAAACACTTACCCAATTAACGAAAATATATATCTTCAACTTACCTGTAATGAATTTACAAAAAATTAATCAAATATGTGATAGATACTATTTTGAATTTATTAAATTAATTGAATCGAGCTATATAACATAAAAGTTTAAAAGTTGTCTATTTGAGGAAATAAATATAGATATTTTTCAAACGGACTAAACAGGTAAATAGTATTTCAATAAAAACTTTATTGCAAATAACTATTACAAACAACTATAATATAAACAAAAAATAGAAAGAACATTTTATTGTAGGCATACGTCCACATTATTAACTTCAATCTTAACAATTATCCAAAGTTAGATTTTTCGACATTTGGGTGAATTCAATAGAATTGTTATAAAAATGTGCTTACTATTCTGCTTATTCTCAGATTAAAGAACCCGAAATATCACATCTAAATATAAATCACTTACTAACATTAAATTATAACTTAAGTATGAGACGGCAAATTAAGTCTGATTTCCATTATGAAAAAATACTGCCAGTATTTTTTACTGGAAAAACCAAAGCAAGAAAAACATCAAAAATACCATTAGTGACAGAGATCAGTTTTTACTTTTTTTTTATAGTGGATATTATGACAGATGTTCATAACATAACCAATAAATTTAAAAAATTTTTGTTATTGAAAAAAAAGACAAAATCACTTTGAATCTACAACAATAAAAAAAATAATAAACTTAACATTATTCAATTATATTTTTATCATACTTTGACTATTTTGTCAGTATATTTTCCATAATAATGGAAATCAGGCTTTATATAATACCAGGAAAATACTCCATAATTAGGTTTCAGTATACTAAATTGAATTCAAACGCGGGTATAATCGAGTAGCGTTCTTAAAGGTGAACCAGTGATTCTGTAACAACTTAAGTTTTATTTTAAAAAGCGTTTCTAACCTTTCACAGGTAAACAAACCGAATTAAAAAAGGTTTTTATTAGAGTAAAACTTAAGTTATATATATATATATATATATATATATATATATATATAACGGGTGATTTTTTTGTGGTTAGGATTTTCATGCATTAGTATTTGACAGATCACGCGGGATTTCAGACAAGGTGTCAAAGAGAAAGATGCTCAGTATGCTTTGACATTTCATAACTGAAGCCGAACGATCTGCCACAACGTCGAATTTTCAGTGAATGGGCCCTAGAAAAGTTGGCAGAAAATCCGCTTTTTTATCGACAAATTTTGTTCAGCGATGAGGCTCATTTCTGGTTGAATGGCTACGTAAATAAGCAAAATTGCCGCATTTGGAGTGAAGAGCAACCAGAAGCCGTTCAAGAACTGCCCATGCATCCCGAAAAATGCACTGTTTGGTGTGGTTTGTACGCTGGTGGAATCATTGGACCGTATTTTTTCAAAGATGCTGTTGGACGCAACGTTACGGTGAATGGCGATCGCTATCGTTCGATGCTAACAAACTTTTTGTTGCCAAAAATGGAAGAACTGAACTTAGTTGACATGTGCTTGCACCATGGGCCCTCTGTGGCATTGAGTGCGGAATCTCTAAGGGTTCCAGCCATATTTAATAATAGTTGACATGTGGTTTCAACAAGATGGCGCTACATGCCACACAGCTCGCGATTCTATGGCCATTTTGAGGGAAAACTTCGGAGAACAATTCATCTCAAGAAATGGCCCGGTAAGTTGGCCACCAAGATCATGCGATTTGACGCCTTTAGACTATTTTTTGTGGGGCTACGTCAAGTCTAAAGTCTACAGAAATAAGCCAGCAACTATTCCAGTTTTGGAAGACAACATTTCCGAAGAAATTCGGGCTATTCCGGCCGAAATGCTCGAAAAAGTTGTCCAAAATTGGACTTTCCGAATGGACCACCTAAGACGCAGCCGCGGTCAACATTTAAATGAAATTATCTTCAAAAAGTAAATGTCATGGACCAATCTAACGTTTCAAATAAAGAACCGATGAGATTTTGCAAATTTTATGCGTTTTTTTTTAAAAAAAAGTTCTCAAGCTCTTAAAAAATCACCCGTTATATATATATATATATATATATATATATATATATATATATATATATAATTATATATATATATATATATATATATATATATATACATATATATATATATATATATATATATATATATATTTATATATATATTAATATATATATATATATATATATATATATATATATATATATATATATATATATATATATATATATATATATATATATATATATATATATATATATATATATATATATATATATATATATATATATATATATATATATATATATATATATATATATATATATATATATATTTATATATATATATAGGGTGATTTTTTAAGAGCTTGAGAACTTTTTTTTAAAAAAAAACGCATAAAATTTGCAAAATCTCATCGGTTCTTTATTTGAAACGTTAGATTGGTCCATGACATTTACTTTTTGAAGATAATTTCATTTAAATGTTGACCGTGGCTGCGTCTTAGGTGGTCCATTCGGAAAGTCCAATTTTGGGCAACTTTTTCGAGCATTTCGGCCGGAATAGCCCGAATTTCTTCGGAAATGTTGTCTTCCAAAACTGGAATAGTTGCTGGCTTATTTCTGTAGACTTTAGACTTGACGTAGCCCCACAAAAAATAGTCTAAAGGCGTCAAATCGCATGATCTTGGTGGCCAACTTACCGGGCCATTTCTTGAGATGAATTGTTCTCCGAAGTTTTCCCTCAAAATGGCCATAGAATCGCGAGCTGTGTGGCATGTAGCGCCATCTTGTTGAAACCACATGTCAACTAAGTTCAGTTCTTCCATTTTTGGCAACAAAAAGTTGCTATAAGTTGCCCAAATATAAGTTGCCCAAAATTGGACTTTCCGAATGGACCACCTAAGACGCAGCCACGGTCAACATTTAAATGAAATTATCTTCAAAAAGTAAATGTCATGGACCAATCTAACGTTTCAAATAAAGAACCGATGAGATTTTGCAAATTTTATGCGTTTTTTTTTAAAAAAAAGTTCTCAAGCTCTTAAAAAATCACCCGTTATATATATATATATATATATATATATATATATATATATATATATATATATATATATATATATATGTATATATATATATATATATAAATATATATATATATATATATATATATATATATATATATATATATATATATATATATATATATATATATATAAATATATATGCTTATATCAATGCATACGAAAGAACCTTCCATAGTGCTGGTTTTGCATTTCGATAGTTTTGCTCGCGGCGTTTTCATATATTTAAAATCTAATGATATTTTCAATAAGCAGCTACTTTGTTGTATAAATCATTTTCCTACAAACTAAAAGACTTGTTTTGGAAAGGATGATCGCTTGTGATTTCTTTGATTATATTGTAGTATGTTATACAAGAAATCAACTGCTGTTGCAGCTACTTTCTTGTATTAGCAGCTACTTTGTTGTATAAATCATTCTCTTACAAACTAAAAGACTTGTTTTGGAAAGGATGATCGCTTGTGATTTCTTTGATTATATTGTAGTATGTTATACAAGAAATCAACTGCTATTTATTGTATGAATGTTTGATCTAATCTAAAAACGGACATATAGGATGCATATTGGAATGGAATGAGTGCTCAGGTTACCTAATATAACTGTACTTAACTATTTATTAGTTTAAATAGTTTTCCTAAGAAACAAATTAACAGTGTGTTACATCATTATATTATATATGTGAAAATGCTGACGGGTTATCATGAATATAAATTACCCTCATGTGAAATGGTGCAGAGTTGGGGGGTAAGGGAACATTTTCAAATACATAATAAGATGACATGACCAAAGATGTAACATAAATAAAGTTACATCTATGTTGGGGGGTAGGATACATTTTTAAATACATAATAAGATGACATGACCATAGATGTAACATAAATTAAGTTTACAACTGTTGAGGAATACTAAAGTTACATATGACGAAACATAGCATTTCATAATCTACTCACAACTAACATGTACTTATAACTAACAAACTCGATGCTCTAAATTGTATCGCTCTCGCTAACTTAATTATCCTTATTCTTTATAAACCATATTCTGCTAAACATACCCTTGATTACCAAATTGACGGTTAGTCTCAATCATATATCATGTGTATGAGTAGCAACAAGAATATCTATTTTGATGGAGGAATTGGACCATTTACATTTGTTCCATAAAAACCTATTGTTAATCGAGGATTGTTTAAGCGAGTTTTTTTCACCATTTTGTATGAGAAATTAATGGGGTTCTAAAATTTTTTTTTAAAATATACTTATTTTATAAAATATACTTCATACGTTTACATAATTTAAAAATGATAAAAAAATTAGAAGAAAAAAAATACAGCTCATATTATGCAGTACCAAATTTATTTCTCTAAAAACGATTCCAACGTTAATTGATTTTGTTGCGTCAGCTTCTCATTAAAAGAGAGCAGAGTCGTTCTTGTTATAAAAATCGATTGTACTAGGAAAAATACGATAAAATTTTTTATAAAATAAAATTAAATTTTAAAAAATTGCATAAATATTTTTCGCGTTAATTCGAGGTTTTTGATTGTTAATCGAGGTTTCAGATAAATTTGCGATGTTCGTTAAATCGAGGAATCGTTATTCGAAGGATCGTTAAACGAGGTTTGTCTGTGTTTCAAAAGATAAGCTATTTGATCAAGCCTATTGTTAGAATTGTAATTTATAAATACTTAATAACTATGAATTTCATTTGAACTGGGTGTTGCATCGGGTTTTTCAATGGGCCTATTTAGACATGTAGTTTTGCATCGTTTCTTTCCTCTTTACCTATATATATAAACTAAACATTTGTGGTGAGGATTTTCCGATGCACGTTTCGACAATAAATTTTCTGTATTCTCGTGTTGTTTATAATAAAAAAAAATAATTGTGCATGTGTGTGTGGCAATTTTTTCCATTAAAATTTTTATTGTGAGCTGTAAACACATATCTATACCACAAATAACTACTACAAATAGCCAAACCATATATTAACTATAGCCAAACTATAACTTTATATAACTATATATTGATATCATTGATATTACGATAAATAAATGTTTGTATATAAATTTTGTATAAAATATGACGAGCTCATTTACTGTCCTGAATGTAACTTATCGCAGTGGCATGAAACATTTATTTGATTTCATGTGTGTGTTTGAACTTAGTTTTATAGATTTGATTGAATTTTATTTATCGTAATATTAATGGAAAAGGAATGAAAGAGAAAATAAAACTCAAATATAGCCTTTTCTTCCAGGGTACAATTAATTCCCCTTATTTCAGTCTAGTATACATGATTTCCCCATATAGTTTGGCTATCTCTAGTAGTTATTTGTGTCTATACTTCAAAAATATTATTGAACGAGCCAAAGTATTAATACGAAATAAAACTAATTTACATATACATATATAATAAACATCGGGTTTAGAATACAAATCTAAACTTCAAGTTGATTCAAGTGTTGTTGATATGTGTCGTTAAAAATACTAGTATAAATGGGCCCAATAACAGTGATATGTCTTTAAAATAAAACACACTAATTGTTAAGGGGCCCTGTGAGTGGGGGCCATTCATGTTTCGTAAATATCTCAAACGAAACATGAGACCCATAGAATACCACCACAGTATCCAGAGCTTGTCGTAGGCGGCGAATAAATCTGGTTGGATCGCTGTGCTGACGACCCGCATCCGTAAAAAAGTGAAAATGTTAAAAATGTCAACAAAGGCTATACGTTGCTACACAGTGGAGATGACCTCGGAAATTTTGAGGTTGGATTTCTCATTGGGGCACACGTAAAAAAGGCTGTCTTGGACTTTCAAGCAGTCGATAATCGAATGTGTAAGCTTCGCTTGCACATGAGATTCCAACCTGTCAATTATCTGTATACATGCGCCCACTGATGTAAGCCAATACCAGGATAAAGACTCATTTTACAATAATCTGGATAATCTGAAAGGTTCTATACCGGAGCACGATGTCAAATTGGTGATTGGTGACTTTAATGCTAGAGCTGGCAGAAATCAGACCGACTTATGTAACAATATAGGTCCGTACTCCCGACACGAAACTGCGACTGAGAATGGGGAAAGAATGATGTACTTTGCGATCGCTCATGATCTCCAAGTAGCAAGTACTTTCTTTCCTCATAAAAACATCCATTTAGAAACATGGACACATCTACGTAAAACATCCTGAAGCTCAATTGACCATGTGTTGATTTCAAAAGGGCAGGCTCGGGTTGTCCAAGACGTGAGATCGTATCGGTTGTCAACCAAATTCGTAGGCAGTGACCATTTTATGGTTCCTGCAAAGCTACGATGAAAATGTTCGTACAAGTCAGGGAGGACAGGGGAATATACAACGCGATTCTCCTGTGAAGGTCTGATAAATGAAGAAACGCAACGAAAATATCAAGATCTTGTCAGCAATAGAATTTTACGATCTAATCACCAATCTGATGAAGTGAACAGTGTCTGGCAAGTATTGAAAACCTCGGTTGTCGATGCCGCCCACCACACTATGGTATAGTGAAACTAAGCCCAAAAATCATTGGTTTGATGAGGAGTGTCGTCTTGCTGTTGAGCGACGAAATATAGTCTATAATGAAGCGCAGACTCGGTTTACAGTCGCAAGGAAAAATAAAGCAGTTCTTGCTAGGAGAGCAGCTAAACGTATTTGTAGACTGAAGAAGCGAGAATGGTGGAAGGCGAAGTTCTGAAGAGTACAACAACTCAGCAATGAGCACAATTCGCGTGGTTTTTTTGAAAGAATCACCGAATTGCACCATACGTTAAGATCTCGGTCAAGTACCATTCGGGACCAGGATGAAAACCTCTGTGTTAACGTCGATGCGGTACTCGATACATGGCGTGAACATTTTTCTGATTTACTTAATGTTCCACATGTATCACAAGCTGTGTTTGAATACCCTCAAATACAGACCGCAGAGATGTTCATTGAGGATCCATCCTATGAGGAATTCACAATGGACATACAAAAAATAAAGAAAAATCAGTCAATAGGAGTTGATTGCATTAATTCAGAGCCCTTGATATTCGGAGGGCTAACTTTGTGAAACTGTCTTTTCAACCTTATTCGATTGATTGGTATGGCGAAATGAAGTGATGCTCGAAGAATGGAAAGTGGCCGCGTTATGCCTAATTTTCAAGAAGGGTGATCGCTTGAAATGCGAGAATTATCACGGTATAGCTCTCCTTTGCACAGCATATAAGTTACTGTCGTACATTATCTTGGGAAGAATTACTCCTATAGCGAAGGAAATTATCGGTGACTACCAAGGAGGATTCCGTCTAAATCGGTCAGTCACTGATCAAGTTTTTTCGCTGCGGATGATTCTTTCCTAGTACTACGAAACATCTCGCGATGTACACCAGGTATTCCTAAATTTCAAGCAAGCCTATGACTCGATCAACCGAGAGAGACTATGGTATGCGCTTCAATATTTTGGAATACAGAAAATATATGTACATCTCTGTAAAATGACAGTAACGCAGTCACAATGCTGTATTAAAGTTGAGAACAGGCTATCGAGAACTTTTGCAATCAATTCCGGTGTTCGACAAGGAAATGCGCTGTAACCGATACTTTTTAATCTCATGTTGGAATACATCCTTCGTAAAAGTGCAACACCTCAAGACAATATCTTATTCCGACAATCCAATCAACTTTTTGCATATGCAGATGATATCTGTGTGATTGGATTAACTGGCAACGGAGTGAAAGAGATACTTGATCTGCTGGAACAGTGTTCATCTTCCATTGGTCTCAAAATCAAAGAGTCCAAAACCAAATATCTAATCTCTGGTTTTCGAGACCAAGACGCAATTGATTTCAGTAGTGGTAACCACATGTTTGAAGGAGTGATGAGATTCAAGTATCTTGAATCTCTCATTACTCACGATAATAGTGTGGGCGAGGATATCAAGGTCCGCTCCGCCGCTGGCAATCGGGCTTTGTATCCTCTACGTCCACTTCTGAATACAAAATATCTTGCAAATGCGAATAAGCTGAAACTGTACAGAGTGTTGATCAGACTCGTTATCATGTATGGATGTGAGAGTTGGACCTTAACGGATGAGTACGAAAGATGGCTTCTAACATTCGAGAGAAGAATCATGCGTGTGATATATGGCCAAAACGCGACGTCGATGGCATATACCGAGTTCTTTTCAATCACGAGATCAGGAATTTTAAATGTATTTTATTTAATGTGAAGTACAATTGATACAATTAGGTTCTGAATAAAACGTCATTCAGATGGCCTCCACGACTACTTCTGCAGTAACGAATTCGATTTACCCAATTTTCGAACTCATTTTTCACTAAATCAAATCGTATGTAATGAATAGAACGTTTAAGATTAACTTGTTAGGCTTGAAGAGAGTTTGGTTTATTGCTAAATACCAATGACTTCAAACCAATGACCCCACAAGAAATAGTCTAATGGTGTTAAATTTCAACTTTTTGGACACCATTCAATATCACAATTTCTTGAAATAATAGAATTTCCAAATTTTTCTCGCAATAATTCAATTGTTGCATTTGCTGTGTGGCACGTAGCCCTATCTTGTTGGAACCAAATGTTGCCAAGATCAACTTATTCCAATTTTGGCCATAAAAAGTTGGTTATCATCGATCTATACCGATCTCCATTGACAGTGTTACCAGCTTCATTTATAAAAAATACGAACCGATGATTCCACCAGACCAAAAACCACACCAAACTGTCAATTTAGGTGAATCTAATGGTTTTTCATGAATAATTTGTAGATTTTCTTCGCATCAGAATCGATAGTTTTGTTTATATACCGCACCACTTAGATGAAATCTGAGATAATTTTCTTAAAAATATCGTTATCGTTTTAAATTTGTTCCAAGTCTAAATCAGCAAATTCAGGATATTAACGGTGGTTCAATGGCTTCAGTTCTTGAGTGAGGACAATTGTATACGGTTGCAAACCCAAATCCTTTCAAAATCTGCCAGGTTGTGGTTTGAGACAGTTCCAATTCGTCTTGGAATAGACAAATTGCAGTATTCAGCAAGACTTGCCTGAACGCAGCAATATTTGCATTACTACGATCGTTTTTTTGTCTTATAGGCAATTGAACATTATGTAAAAAAAATGTACACTTAAAACATTCAACAATTCGATAAATTAAATTGCGAGCACACTTGGACGATTATTACGACTATACAATGGAAAAAGGGCACGAAAAGTTGAAACTGAAGAACGGTTATTTTGATAATAAAACAGAATAATTTGTAAACGTTGTTCTTGCGTATATCTCAACATGATGAAATTGTAAACATTACTGAATACATACAATGAAACAAAAAATGACAGATCATGACAAATTACAAATGGCCGAAACGTCACTTAAAAATTATATCATTCCTATTGGAAAACCCGATAGTTAAAACATTTATTTCCAAACATTTACATTCGACCCTATTATATATTTAATTTCTTATTCTGGTTTGATATACATAATTTAAAGAAATAAATCTATTATATTGAAAAAAAAAACAATTAACCCGTAGGAGTCAAATTAAAGTTTAGTTAGACTTAACTTCGAGTTATATATTTTAAGTGTATATTTATACGAATTATGTATTTGACTCTTTTAGCTTGACTCTAAAGAGTAGTACTCAGATCGATTTCGCGTGAAATTTCCATACGATTTTACCAAAGTGAACTCAGAAATTAAAAATTTCATTTCTGTTTTCACTAAGCAGTACTCAGTTCATTAGCGCAAAAACTATAGTTATCTCAATGCACCAAAGATGGCGCGCATAAACTCTACAAATTTGTTTCACGCGAAAATAATGATTCGAACTATTTTTTTTACGTGAAATTTGAAAATTTGATCTGTTTGAACATTTTGAATTCTCCAAAAAAATTCATTTCTATTTCACGTGAAAATAAATAAATTTTTGGAGACCGCGGTAAAATTTCATTTCACTTTGAACTGAGTATTAGCCTTAAAGCTGAAGGCAAGTTAAGATAAATATCAAAATAAATTATTGATAACTTTTAATTAAATAAAAAGTATTACGAAAACTATTTAATACATATAAACACATGACATTTCGACAGTAGAAAAAATAAATTGACTTTTTATTTAAAAAAATATGTTTCTTTAATTTTTTGTTGTATATCGACTCGAATTTGTATACATATATAATAATATATTGATATTTTTAGTTAGTTTTCAGACTCTACATTTTGTTTGTTCGAATCGAGTAAACTCGATGATGCGATTCTGTATATATAACAATTTAATCCGGGTTCAAGATGGATCGGATCCCAAATATATACGTACTAAATGTATTTTCATTTTTCAATCGATTTCATTTTACATTTTTCAGTCGAGTTTATGTATACAACATCGGCTATGATATAATAAATTTAATAATGAAATTATTATTGGCAGTGTTGATCGTCACACAGAGTGGACATGCTTTTCCCGCTCTGTTGTATCGTTTTATAAATTCAAATAAATCGAGTAACGAATAATTATTAAATTATTATTAAATTAATTTACTTAATAGAATAATAACATTGAAAAGGGATAAAAATAATATATAGATCTTATTTCAAATAAGTATCATTTCTTTTTATTTTTTAATCCCATAAATTTGATTGTATGTTATGTGTTAACAGGTTTTTTATATTTTATACTGCTGCTAACATAAAGTGATCATATTCGTAAATAAAGGGTCCCATCTAAAGTTTTTTTTTCAACTAGTGCTTATTTCGTGAATGGTAACCCTTAGCTCATGTCTGATTTGACAGATAATTAGTTTTATCCTTCCGCTGAACGAATATGGTTGTGTATACGCTTGAACAACGCTGGGAAATATTGCGACATTACTTTGAAATCATGGTAATGTTACAGAATGTGTGCGAAAATTGCGTACGGATTTTGGAAGAAGAGAAGCACCGTCAGCTCCGTATGTTCGTTATCTTGTGAAAAAAGTGAAAGAAACTGGCGTCCTCATCGATAAACCAAAGCGTGAAAAACCAAAAACAGTGCGTATACCCGAGAATATTGATACTGTGGCAGAAAGTGTGTGTGATGCGCCATCAACATCAATTCACCGTCGTTCTCAACAATTGAACATTTCGGAGACATCATTGAGACAAAGTTTGCATAAAGACCTTGGTATGACGCGATACAAAGTCCAATTGGTTCAGGAATTGAGGCCAACTGACCATCCAATGCGTTTTCGCTTCGCTGAGTGGGCCTGCGATCGACTTACAGAAGATGCCTATTTTGCCAAAAAAATCATCTTTTCGGATGAAGCTCATTTTGATCTTGGCGGGTATGTAACCGAGCAAAATTGTCGCATTTGGGGCACGGAAAACCCGCACGCATACATTGAAAAGCCGGTACATCCAAAACGAGTCACTGTTTGGTGCGGATTTTGGTCCTGAGGCATAATTGGGCCATTTTTCTTCGAAAATGAGCCAGGAGTGGCCGTTACAGTCAATGGCAATCGTTATTGGGCCAGGTTGAACGAATTTTTGTTCACAAAAATTGAAGAGGAGGATATTGGCAACATTTGGTTTCAACAGGACGGCGCTACGTGCCACACAGCTGAAGCTACACTCGATGTTTTGCGCCCTGTTTTTGAAGATCGCATTATCAGCCGCAGAGCTGATGTCGTTTGGCCACCGCGGAGCTGCGATTTGACACCGTTGGACTATTATTTGTGGGGTGCCCTCAAAGATAAGTGTTACGCCGACAAGCCAGAGACAATTGACTCTTTAAAGGACAATATTCGTGAAGCCATTGGTGAAATACAGCTGCACACAATCGATAATGTGCTTAAAAATTGGACCGATCGTGTAGGCTACTGCATGGCCAGCCGAGGCAGCCATTTGAAGAAATTATTTTCCATTATTAACCGGAAGGATTGTACTTTTAAATAAAAAAGAAATTTGAGAAGATATTCAGTAGTTTTTTTATATTATTTTCAAAAAAAATAGTTATTTGGCGGATCCTTTACTATTGATCCGGTTTTATTTGATCATGGTTTGTTTTTCAAGAACCTCCAGTTTTGAAATATCAGGTAACATTAATCGACACATTAAATTTCATTGAAAACACTTGTGTGGCGTATTTAATTTGGCGTTTATAAATTTGATATAATATCTACATATATCACTGCATACAATAGAACCTTCCATAGTTACTTTTCATAACTTTATATGGGAATTTAAATTAACTTAGTGACTGTAATACTATTAAGGTTTTACTGTAGCACTATGCATATAAATAGTGGAAGGGTCTGTTTTTAATACGATCACTACCATTATACGATCATTGTATTGAAAATAATATACATATATGTATAATTAAATGGAATGAATGCTCAGGTTAGCTAAATATGACTACTAAACTATTTATTCGTTTAAACAGTTTCCCTTCCTTATAAACGAATTAACAATGTATACTTTCGGGTGATCGCGAATATAAATTACCTTACCTATAAATAATGCACTAGATGTTAAACATAAATAAAATATGTACTACAGTTTTTAGATGTTGATGAATACCAAAGATGCATGTGATGAAACATAGCCTATTCACATTTATATCGCCCCGTGCGTTAGTATCCATCAGATTGGAGGATAAGGACACATCATTACATAAGATGAGATAACCCGTAGAAGAAACCAAATAAATGCCCGTATTATGAATGTCACGGTGTGTGTAAGTGATAAAATCTTCACGGTGAGTGAAGATTTTATCACTTAGCTTCACTTACAATTTGTCGGCGACAGCAAGTGAGAATAAAAAATTAAAAAACTAATAAAACTTTGACTAATAAAAATGCGTTTTACAATTTTTTTCTTGTGTTTGTAATAATAATAATTTACTATTTACGGCAGTCAGTTTGCAAAATTACAAACGGCAGTCAGTTGACTAAACGGAAATAGAATCCAGACATTGCTCAGTATTCAAATTTTGAAAAATTTAATTATTAAAATAAACTAAAGTTTTGTATTTTAATTAATTTATTTTTTAATCTTTAAATTGATTATTTGACACACCACCAAATGTCAAACATACGAAAATCAAAACAAAAAATAATAGTTACCAAAATTAAAAACAACAAAATATAGAATGGACGCATCATGACGCGACTCACTCAAAATAAAGCGATTATCATAATACCAAAATATGAATCGAGTGACAATACACGCCACAGTGACGAGTGAGGTGAGGTGACATTCATAATATGGGTGTAAAGTCCTTCTCGGTTTTTTGCTTTATAACTACCATTACTAACATAACATATGTACTAAAAAAAAACTCAAATCTAAAAAGTATGAATTAATTTTGATTAACCAAACTGACTTATATATGTAAATAGTTAGATTTCAGTAACTGCCTGAAAGACTTTCAGGTGGTTACTGAAGCTAGTCACCACATCCTAAATAGATATATCTTATTTGTAAAGAAGCTGTTAAATTCCATACAGTCATCAATTTGATTTCTATAATTTATAATCTCACCCATAAAAAAATTTAATAAAACTAAAAATATTAAATTTAATAACAACATTTTAACTAATAACTTTTATCCAAAATTATTTGTATAACCAAACTAATTCTAAAATTACAACATAAATTGGAAACCAGACACAATATTTAGATTCTGGTACTGAACGCAATCGTTGGGAACCATAAGGAATCATTAGGAACTAGATTTATTTCAGGCAAAATCCTAGATGACCTATAATAAGATTGTTGAATTTTGTAACGAAAAAAATAACGTTACTATTGAAATGAAAATTGCGTGACTATCGTGCTCATGTTTACAGCAAAGATAGATACATGGTATTCTGTCAAATAAAACTAGAACTCTTTCTTACTACTGGAAATTCTTGATTATACAAAATGGGTCCGTTGAATTTTGTAAAAATTAGTTATTCACTCAAATAAAAATGTGTCCATATATGCAGCAAAAATAAATAACAAGTATGCCATCTTGAATGTAACTAAAATCATTACAGGCAGCAGTAACTTCTTGATGTTTCAGCACAGCCCCGTGATATTTTGTAAAATCTTTCCACTTAAAATTAAAATTATGCGACTCTCAACTGTCCATCGTGTCTATATTTTAAGTTCAGTTTACAAACAAAGATCTTATCTATCGGTTCATAAACTACTAATCAATATTAGTGCGGTTTTTAAGAAAACATATATTGTACCTAATTAATGTAAGGTAACAATAAGATCGAAATTTGTAAAAAAATATTTTTCAAAAGACTGAAACAAAGTGCTAAGTATATTAATGGTACATAAGGAATGATGAAGAAAATCGATGAAGAATCGCGCAGTCTTACTCTTCAAATGCATTGCTCAACTTGTTAATGCTCTAGCACATTATATGTTGGAAACCATAGATGAATAGATACTCGCAGAGAAAACAAGGATACAGCTAATGGATTACTTTGATCAGATATTCAAATTTAATTGTGATATACAATGTTATAACTTAAATAGGGATGACCAAAGGCTCTTGACTCATTAAAACTGTCAAAATATGATAATATTATTTGATAAATTTTACAAATATAAATGCAAAATGGAACACACATCTTCATTTCATTTTTAGTTTGTTTATGTTTGATGATAATTTATAATTTTAATAAATAATCTATGGCTTAGAGGCCGTAAACGGCCCTTACCGCGTCTCAACTAAGACCTTACGAACCAATTTTAACGATTGGTGCACATTGTAGGTGGTCAACCCAACGAATGTTTTTACACACAACCGCATTTTATGTCATCCGGTGGCATGTTAATTTTTGGTCAGCGGCGAGAATCGAACTCGAGACCGCGGCATGATGAGCAACTTTCTTAACCATTATGCTACGACCGGCGACTATTTATTTTAATATTATTATTTTTAAAATAATAGAAAATTTGTTTGTTAATTTATTACTATTTTGTTACAACCCACCAGTATAAGTCAAATTACTTGAGTTTATATCATCTTTCAAAATTGATTGTAGTAGTAATTTCCAATTGATTTATTAAAAATTGTACACGCAGATAATATACGTTATGTTTAAAATCGGATTCAATCAAATCTGGTAGCTTTTTGAAAATTAACAAAAAAAAAAAATTTTAATTTCTTTTTGAAATAGGATAACCTTGAACGATAAACATATTTTGTTTATGTTTAATACATTTTTTAAATATAGAAAATTTTCATTTTAGTCATTCATTCGGGTATCGTAGTGAAAATTTAATGTATTTATTACTTAATCATTATCATTTATGTATATACCTACTTTAATGGCCCAATCAATGAATTTTTTTTTTAATTAAGTTCAATCAAATATGCAACGATGACGTTTTTAACAAACTACTGATAAAATTTAACATTTCTATTTTTTTCCTATAGCGTAATACATTTATATTTTCTTCAAACGACTATAAAGGACTAACATAAGACCTATCACGATTGATCGAGTCATAGGATTGCTTGAAATCTAGGAATACCTGGTGTACATAGTGAAATGTTTCATAGTACTTGGAAAGAATCATCAGTCTCATTTCTCCATCGTTCTGATTTCTCGAGTTGAAGCCGATACTCTTTCTTACATGTGATAAGGCCATCAAAAGTGCCAGGTTTTTAAAGTGATTGCATTTTCCACGTGCCGACCCTCAATCTTGTTTCCAGGTACTTAAGTTGGGAGTCATTGTTGTTGTGTGGTTTTTTACGGATGCGAAACGTCAGCCCAGAGATCTAAACAGATTTAGTCGCCTCCTACGACAAGCTCTGGATACTGTAGTGGTATTCTATGGGTTTCATGTTTCGTTCGTAATATTTACGAATCATGAATACCCCTCACTCACAGTACTTTGTCGGAAAATAGTATGTAAAAAATTTCATTTTACTTATAGTCAAATTTCAAAATAATTTTTGATTATTTTGCATTTAGTAAAAAAAATTAACTATAAAACTATCAATTCAAGCAGGGCTGTGGTTTTAATCTAGTACTATTTATTTTTCTAATAAAAATAATTTAATTTAGTTAACGTAATAAGTATCATTGATTTAAAGAAACATAATGTTACGTTTATTGGATATGAACATACACAATAACCGTTATGATAAAATAATTCGTAAATACAAGAGCAGTAACAAAAGTTTGCTTGTAGGCAACTCTTAAATATTTTTTTAAGAGTTGCCTACAACGAACCAAATCATTTGCATTTTATTTTATGAGAATTCTTACAAAACTTCAAAACCATCGGTTAATATGGAGACGACAAAATGCAAAATAGCTGAGGATGCATCAGACGAAATTCCACCACCAACGCAAACAGAAATTCACTATGTAATTCTCTTCGGTTTTCGGCGTAAACTTAACACACTACAAATATTCAATGAATTACAACGTCTCTACAGACTATCTCCAAGTGGTTCCAAAGGTTCCAAACGCCACATTTTTCTGTAGAGGACGAGCCCGAGAAAATCGACCAAAATCTTCCACTGATGACATTATTGTGGCTCTGGCGAAATCAAAAGTTGACGAAGATCTAATGACGAAGATCTAATGCTGTATCGCATATATTAAATAATCTTCTGGGATACTCAAAGGAATCTGCTCGATGAGTTCCACGAATGTTAAATGAGGCCCAAAAAGAGGCCTTAAGTGTATTTTAATAAATATTTCCTAAATAAATTCGAAAAAAAGCAGTCTATCTATTTAAGTAAAGTCGTAACTGGTCACGAATCTTAGTTCTATAAGTAAGATCCGGAAACCAAACAGTAGTCCATGGGGATATGATGATGGGATGGAGCCCAACAGAAGCAAGTCTACCCGTAAACGCTTAACAACAAAAATCAGCAGATATGTAATGATGTCAGTATAATTCGTCCGGTCAAAAATTGTAGCTGCTATTTTCCTGGAAACTGTAAAAGGATATACCCAATTACGATAGGAAATTCTAATAACTGCTTACGATAAGTTTACAAATATTTGATGGAAATTCGGAAAAAAGAGGATTTAATGAGTAACTTAATTGAGATCTCTGGCAGCACAGAAATACGGCTAGCACCATATTCCCCGAATTTACCGAGAAAAAATTGAGGTCTAATTTTAAAAAAATTTGAATCTTTAAAAAAAATCTTTCATCGAAAGTATGAGTATTTAATGTGAAATTATTTTATTTTTGATTCAAAGAAGTTTTATTCTTTATTTTATATTGCGCATTAATTTAATTTTTTAAAGACTCAAATGATTTATACCAAAAATTAAATTTTTTAACTGAATAGTATCTGAATAGTATAGTTTAAATTATATAATTATTAAATTTTAAATAACATTGAATATTAAAAATTAAGTAGAATATACTTCAAAATTTTATTAAAAATAATTTGTGTCTTTAACAAAAGTCTTTAAACCAAATAAACAAATTATATTCATTTTCTTATAAAAAGCTTTATTCTTTATTTGGTATTACGCATTATATTAATTGTTTAAAGACAAAAAGTCTTTAAATCAAAACCAATTGATTTTACTTGAACTTTACCCGTTTTTAAGTAAAATTCGCTAAATCGAAGCATTTAAATTACATTTTTATTTAAAAAAAATATCTCGCTCAATATATTTTTATATACTATCTATATAGTATATAAAATACTTACTTAGATACTATCTAAATTGTATTATGATACTTTTGGATACAATTCAAAATTTAATATTATTTTAAAAACAATTTTGATTTAAATATCAGTGCATTGCATATGGTTTTAAATATAATGCTTTTACTTTAAAAATTTTAAATTATCAAATTGAAGACTAGAATATTTACCAATACTAACCAAAACATTTACAACAAACTTAAAATCAATGTTTAAAATTAAACAAATAAATACTTTCGGACAAAAACTAAGTGTTTCATTGAAACAACCGAAAGTTTTAACTCTATACTATAACATTTTACTCTAAAGCTTAAATAAATATTTAAACAATTTGACATATTTTACAATAAAATGGATACAGGCAAAATCTTTGATGCAAAGAATAAAACTTTTAGTTTTAAGTAAAAATTTGCTCAGTGTTACACCTTGTGATTTCTGATTATTTCCATAAATTAAAATAAATATAAGGGGAAAGGTCTTTAACTTCACAAGCTAAAAAGCAAAGCTTTTAAATATTGTTTCGAAAAGTAGATCTTTAGGCTTAAGAAATGTACTAAAATCATGTGAAATAATGTGAAAAAAATAAAAAAGACAAAAATTAAGAATAAATACGAAAGTTTTTTTTTGTTTTTTTTCTGGTAAATTACGAAAACTTTTGTTACTACCTCCGTATATTTTGTAATTCGTACGACATGAAAATAGAATATTTTAACGTATGACAAAATTCATAGTAATTAGGATATGCACTAATACCATATATCAAAAATTCTATAGAGGTTTACAAGGCAACCGTATTTCAAATCTAGCTATGTTACCGTTCTATTGGAATATTTTCAACAGAATATCAAATACATGTCTGATGACTCATATCCCACAAAATAATTTTATAGGTATTAATGATGTTAATCATTACAACGACTACTAACAGCAACCGTCTGAAAGTTATTATCTAACTTCTTACATAAAAACAGTATTTTGGTTAACCAAAGCAACATATTCATACATTATAGATTTACGTTTGTTAACTTTATTAGTATATATTAGATTAGATCAGGTAAAGGTAATGCATCATATATATCTTAGGGATTCCTGAACAGCAAATAAACCAGAATACTTAATTTAAGTTTCATCTACGGATCATCTTATCTCATGCTGTATTTAAATATGTTCCCCTACCGCCATCGAACGCTTTGTATATATACACAAGGACCCAACATCATTTCCATGTATAATATAATGAACTAATACATTGTTAATTCGTGAGTATAGGGAAAATTTTAAATAAATAAATAATTTAGTAGTTATATTTAACAATAACCTAAGCATCCATTTGGTTATGTACATATCTTTCCCACATGTCCGTTAAAATACTATAGAACAAACAATCACACAATATATTGGTAAATTTCTCTTAGTTTACATAGTTCGACTTAATCGAAGAAATTATTTAAACGATTATCCTTTCAGAAAATGTTTCAGTTTTATACATGAAAATTATGAATGAAAACTTAATTTTATTTGAAGACACCTACTATTTAAAAGTAGATATGATATTTATATTAGGCGTTATCTATCTATACAGTTTAAATAAAACAATCCATGATCGAATAAAAAAGTGGCATTATATACGAAAACAATCACGCACGATTAATAATGTGTTAACTGCTAAAGAAGAGAATTAAGACGAAAACATTAAAACCGTTCTAACGAACAATCAAAAGAAAGTAATCATACCTTTAAATTATACATAATAAGAGTTATACAAAAATCAAAAATAGAATGATATTTATCTGAAATTTATAGATTAGTTTTATTTCCATTGTTATATTTAATAAGTATTATTAATTAATTGTAATTTAAACAAAATAAACGATACAACACAAAACAGAACAAACACATTTGCTTGGTTTGCGGATCAAAACTGCTCTTATCATAAAACGTTAAAATTATAAACATAAAATGATAACGGTAAATCACACTCGAAGAAAAGGAATCTTAAAGCTCTGCACAATGTAAACAATTGTTTTATTAAGTTACCAGTATAATTAAGAATGTAAAATAATAAAAATAGTGCAATTCCAAAAAAAATTGAAAAATCAATCGAAATTATTGAAATTTTAACTCTAATAATCTCAATAAATGTATTGACTCGTTGCTAATATCAACCACGGATAAGAGATTTTTTGACGCAATTAACGATTGTAAATGTAGAATAAACGCCTATCGTGGAAAAAGTGAAAAACGATCGGGCCACATCATAGTGATTGTAAAAAATGAAAGATGTTCTGTGAATTTCTTTGTTTACATATCTTTTTTAAATTTAATTAATTTATATTTTTAGAATTTGTTAGTAAATAAATGACCATTTAAAATACCACGAGAAACATAAACAATGGAGTCACAAACACGCCAAACAAATAAAAAAGCTGTATAAATCGTGATCGATTTACTATTAAAGGCTAGTACTCAGTTCAAAGTGAAATGAAATTTTACCGCGGTCTCCAAAAATTTATTTATTTTCACGTGAAATAGAAATGATTTTTTTTTGGAGAATTCAAATGTTTAAACAGTTCAAATGTTGAAATTTCACGTTAAAAATGGTTCGAATCATTGTTTTCGCGTGAAACAAAATTGAGTTTATGCGCGCCATCTTTGGTGCATTAAGATAACTATAGTTTTTGCTCTAATGAACTAAGTACTGCTTAGTGAAAACAGAAATGAAATTTACATTTCTGAGTTCACTTTGGTAAAATCGTATGGCAATTAGACGCGAAATCGATCTGAGTACTAGCCTTAAATTAATAATTAAAACGACCGAACTTTTGTTTAATTTCTATACTAAACTTATAAATACAAAGACATATCGGTTTATTCTTGCTAGTTGGAACACTCCAATCAATTAAAATTCACATTTTCTTTAAATGCCAACAAATATAAAATACGAAGATCAATTGAAAACATCAAATTGGTGAAATTCATATTCAATACTATTATATTTCTTAACGAAAGGAACTTGCAATTTGTTGTTAGTAGAACGCGGTCGTATCGAGTTATAAACTTTTAAAACGAGGTCTTTTAAAGAAATATATATTCACAAAAAATTATTTTTACAACTCCTTTATTAGATAAAATCCCTTTAAAACTATAGTAGCTCTTATACAAAATGCAAGTAATATCTTTTAGTTATCATTATATTATAGAATAATAAAGTACGAGTTAAAAGTTCATTTTTCGTAAACAAAATATTTAATTTAGTTTTCAAAATTTTTAGTTCTTATTTGCAGACACTGTTAGATAAAACTTTTATTGATTAAGCTGATTTATAAATTTCCAAAGCAACAGCAGAATTAAATTTAAATAAAAGTTTTTTGTCTTGGTAACGAATATACATGCTAAAATTGTCAAAGTAATCAATATCATTACTATAAATTTCAATCGAATTGTTGTTCGAAATTTAAATTTTCTACCAAAGCAATGCTTGATAATTATATCATTGTTTAATTTCAGATTACATGTTATCGTAGTTTAATGTTGCATCTGTTGTTTACATATTTAAGAAACTCAAACAATTTAAATTATAACTAAACAAACGACTACGGTTGAACCATCTACAAGCTAAAATAATGTTGAATAATTTGACCTGTCACTACATTTATTATACATTTAAAAAATTGTTTTGTAATTATTTCAATAAATATATTAGTACATACTTATTTAAGTTTATCTGGGTCTAAAAGCTATATATTCAACAAATTAACCAACAAAAACTGTTTTTAAATATTAATTTTTATTGATTATGAACTATGTATTAATAGAAAATAGTAAGAATTATTCGAAAAACAATAAAATATGAAGAAAAAAAAAAACAGATAGCGACGAGCTTAAAGAATTTCTATGTACAATAATTTTTTTTATTTATTACCATGTTTCCATGACAGAGTTAACCCAGGTTTACTCAGGTTTACGTGCATGGAAACGCAGATTAGGTTAGAGTTTCGTTAAACCCAAATTAACTCAACGAAACAAATACGGTTGAGTAAGGTTTGCTTGACATTTTATTTTATTTTGTTGTTGTTTGTTTAGTTGTCATCAAAACATGTCTCATTGGAATACAAGAAAACTTCACTCATTGAAACACAACAAAACGTAATAGAAAATATATTGAATTGTTTTTTTTTTGCCTTAAACTCATCTGTCAAATTAACTCTACTCTATACTTGTTCATGGAAAAGATACGGATTAGCGCTGCCATGTAATTAACTTAACGAAATCTAAACCTAAATTAACTCGGTTCATGGAAACATGGTACATGTGACTATTGTTTTTGTTTTGTTTCTTTCTTCACAATCAGTTTTACGTCGAAGCCAAATCGAACACATACGACCCGATATTTCCAAGCTATTTGCAAAATAAATTGTTTTATAGTACTAACATTGAAGGTGCGTTGCCCCTGTTCATCTACATCACCTATCGTATAATTGAATGATGAAAAATCTCTTTTGTCAACTCTATCGGGATTCGAACTCCATCTGCCATAAACAATTCAAAGAACAAGTTTTCGTTTTTAGTTTGACAACAATTAAAGAAATTTGTTTGTTTGGCGCCAGACAATTTACGATGGTTATTATGAGAGTTATAGTTGATTGAGAGTGAAAAATACGAAAGCTCATCCATTATTAATGTTGTTTTATTATACGGTTGGTGGCAAAAGAAAGAAAGTTTTTTGTGTTTTATTTAAACGATGATATTTCGGAGGCAAAATTTGTTATTTTATAACACGTTAAAATACTAATAAAGTAATATCACGTTTTCCCCATACTAGTTGAAATATGAAATTAATATTGGAAATGAGAATATAATTTTAGTGGATAATAAATTTGTTTATATTTAAAAATTAAAAATTTTTATTGAAAAACTTCGGTAGGTATATTTCTACCTAATATAACATAAAAATACGAAGCATATAAATTTATAGATAAATTTAACTTTATTTAAATATCTTAAATACATTTATGTATGTATAAGCAATTATCCTATCCTTGTACAGACTATGTTTTTCTTTTTGATATGATAGTAGAAATACAAGCCAACAATTACAATGATCCTAGGTTTGTTGCCATAATTCATGAGTAAGTTCTACAGAGTATCAAATAGATATCTAAAAACGTATTATATTCCAGAACTACGCAGGTCCAGAACCTGCCGGCATTTCAATATTGAAGGTTACAAGGAGAAGGAATAATAGTCACATCAACAACTAGAGCAATAATCCGCGGCAAAGCCTTTTTCTAACTGCAATTGTTTTATAAGGCTTCTTTTTAAATTCAGAACGATTGGTTGAATTGGAGGCTACAAAATGCAAAATAGCTGAATACTTCAAACGAAATTCTATAACCAACGAAAACAAAACCTATATGAGTCTCTTCGGTTTTCGGCGTAAACTTATTCCACAACAAATATTTAATGAATGCTAAATTGCATATGGATCGATTTTACAGACACTATTGGACTATTTTCAAGTGATTCCAAAGATTCCAAACGGGACTTTTCACAAGGCAAAATATGACGGAGAACCACGATAATTAAAAGAAAGAAGTTTTGCGGGGCTACTTTTAACATTATTGCAACGTATATATATATATATATATATATATATATATATATATATATATATATATATATATATATATATATATATATATATAACGGGTGATTTTTTTGTGGTTAGGATTTTCATGCATTAGTATTTGACAGATCACGCGGGATTTCAGACAAGGTGTCAAAGAGAAAGATGCTCAGTATGCTTTGACATTTCATAATGAATAGACTTACTAACGAGCAACGCTTGCAAATAATTGAATTATATTACAAAAATCAGTGTTCGGTTCGAAAAGTGTTTCGCGATTTACGTCCGATTTATGGTCTACATAATCGACCAAGTGAGCAAACAATTAATGCGATTGTGACCAAGTTTCGCACTCAGTTTACTTTATTGGACATTAAACCAACCACACGAATGCGTACAGTGCGTACAGAAGAGAATATTGCGTCTGTTTCTGAGAGTGTTGCTGAAGACCGTGAAATGTCGATTCGTCGCCGTTCGCAGCAATTGGGTTTGTGTTATTCGACGACATGGAAGATTTTACGCAAAGATCTTGGTGTAAAACCGTATAAAATACAGCTCCTGCAAGAACTGAAGCCGAACGATCTGCCACAACGTCGAATTTTCAGTGAATGGGCCCTAGAAAAGTTGGCAGAAAATCCGCTTTTTTATCGACAAATTTTGTTCAGCGATGAGGCTCATTTCTGGTTGAATGGCTACGTAAATAAGCAAAATTGCCGCATTTGGAGTGAAGAGCAACCAGAAGCCGTTCAAGAACTGCCCATGCATCCCGAAAAATGCACTGTTTGGTGTGGTTTGTACGCTGGTGGAATCATTGGACCGTATTTTTTCAAAGATGCTGTTGGACGCAACGTTACGGTGAATGGCGATCGCTATCGTTCGATGCTAACAAACTTTTTGTTGCCAAAAATGGAAGAACTGAACTTAGTTGACATGTGGTTTCAACAAGATGACGCTACATGCCACACAGCTCGCGATTCTATGGCCATTTTGAGGGAAAACTTCGGAGAACAATTCATCTCAAGAAATGGCCCGGTAAGTTGGCCACCAAGATCATGCGATTTGACGCCTTTAGACTATTTTTTGTGGGGCTACGTCAAGTCTAAAGTCTACAGAAATAAGCCAGCAACTATTCCAGTTTTGGAAGACATTTCCGAAGAAATTCGGGCTATTCCGGCCGAAATGCTCGAAAAAGTTGCCCAAAATTGGACTTTCCGAATGGACCACCTAAGACGCAGCCGCGGTCAACATTTAAATGAAATTATCTCATTTAAATGTTGAGGAATTAACAATGGCCATGCAGAGATTAAAGAAAAATCGTTCACCAGGCGTTGATTGCATTAATTCAGAGCTCTTGATATTCGGAGGGCTAACTTTGTGGAACTGTCTTTTCGACCTTATTCGATTGGTATGGCGAAATGAAGTTATGCCTGACGAATGGAAAAAGACCGCGTTATGCCCAATATTCAAAAAGGGTGATCGCTTGAAATGCGAGAATTATCGCGGTATAGCTCTCCTTTGCACAGCATACAAGTTACTGTCTTACATAATCTTGGGAAGAATTACTCCTATAGCGGAGGAAATTATCGGTGACTACCAAGGAGGATTCCATCCAAATGAGTCCAAAAACAAATTTAATGCAAATTCCTGATATCCGGCATGAAATCAAAGGACAGCGAATACGCTGGCTCGGTCACGTTCTGCGTGCTGATCCAAAACGAATGATACAGCGATCTTTGAAGGGAGACCGCCTTTCGGTAAGCGAAGAGGTCGCTGTCGGCGACGATGGCTCCACGGCGTAGAGAGCGATCTGGCATCTTCCAACTGCTTACAACAGTATGAAGAGCTGGCTCGTGATCGAAACTGTTGGAGCACGATACGGGCCAACAATGGCCTGTAAAAACCGAAAAAAAAAAATATATATATATATATATATATATTTTTGTTTTTTTCGGCGGAAAAAAAAATATATATATATATATATATATATTTTTTTTTTTCGGTTTTTACAGGCCATTGTTGGCCCGTACCGTGCTCCAACAGTTTCGATCACGAGCCAGCTCTTCATACTGTTGTAAGCAGTTGGAAGATGCCAGATCGCTCTCTACGCCGTGGAGCCATCGTCGCCGACAGCGACCTCTTCGCTTACCGAAAGGCGGTTCTCTCTTCAAAGATCGCTGTATCATTCGTTTTGGATCAGCACGCAGAACGTGACCGAGCCAGCGTATTCGCTGTCCTTTGATTTCATGCCGGATATCAGGAATTTGCATTAAATTTGTTTTTGGACTCATTGATTCTGAGACCAACGGAAGCTGAAAACTGTTCCAGTGGATCAAGTATCTCTTTCACTCCGTTGCCATTTAATCCAATCACACAGATATCATCTGCATACGCAAGAAGTTGATTGGATTGTCGGAATAAGATATTATCCTGAGGTGTTTCACTTTTACGAAGGATGTATTCCAACATGAGATTAAAAAGTATCGGGGACAGCGCATCTCCTTGTCGAACACCAGAAGTAATTGCAAAAATTCTCGATAGCCTGTTCTCAACTTTGACACAGCATTGTGACTGCGTTACTGTCATTTTACACAGATGTACATATTTTTGTGGTATTCCTAAATATTGAAGCGCATACCATAGCCTCTCTCGATTGATCGAGTCATAGGCTTGCTTGAAATCTAGGAATACCTGGTGTACATCGCGAGGTGTTTCGTAGTACTTGGAAAGAATCATCCGCAGCGAAAAAACTTGATCAGTGACTGACCGATTTGGATGGAATCCTCCTTGGTAGTCACCGATAATTTCCTCCGCTATAGGAGTAATTCTTCCCAAGATTATGTAAGACAGTAACTTGTATGCTGTGCAAAGGAGAGCTATACCGCGATAATTCTCGCATTTCAAGCGATCACCCTTTTTGAATATTGGGCATAACGCGGTCACTTTCCATTCGTCAGGCATAACTTCATTTCGCCATACCAATCGAATAAGGTCGAAAAGACAGTTCCACAAAGTTAGCCCTCCGAATATCAAGAGCTCTGAATTAATGCAATCAACGCCTGGTGAACGATTTTTCTTTAATCTCTGCATGGCCATTGTTACTGCATGGCTCGGTCACGTTCTGCGTGCTGATCCAAAACGAATGATACAGCGATCTTTGAAGGGAGAACCGCCTTTCGGTAAGTGAAGAGGTCGCTGTCGGCGACGATGGCTCCACGGCGTAGAGAGCGATCTGGCATCTTCCAACTGCTTACAACAGTATGAAGAGCTGGCTCGTGATCGAAACTGTTGGAGCACGGTACGGGCCAACAATGGCCTGTAAAAACCGAAAAAAAAAAAAAAATATATATATATATATATATATATATATATATATATATATATATATATATATATATATATATATATATATATATATATATATATAAAGTAATATTAAACGTTATAAAGAGTTATATAAAATGTTATATATGTTAAGTAATATAATATACAACTTGATTGCGATCTACGGCCACGCACGACTAGCACCATATTCCCCGGATTTAGCACCTAGTAATTTTTGGTTATTTACACAAATTAAAAGAAATTTGAGTAGAACAGCTTTTAACAGTAACGCGAAGATAATTGATGCTGTAAATGCTGAACTTGATACGCTTAAAAAGCAAGATTTGGGAAGTGGATCTATAGGCTTAAGAAATACATTGAAATCAATGGCGATTGTGTAAAGAAAAAGGCTAACAATAAATACGCATGTAATTTTTGTTTTGTTTTTTTTTTTCTAGTCAACTAGCGAACAAACTTAGCGAACTTTGTTATTCCTCTTGTATGTCACTTTTACATTGAGCATTAAAGATTGTTAGATATTGTTATTTATGTCATTTAGGTTAGGGCCATTTTAAATTCATCATATGTTTTCTCAACAGTTAAAAATGGAGTAATTCATATGCATCTCATCATATGCTGAATTCAATGATAATAAATAAATAGTTAATGACAGACATATTTAGCTAAACTGTACTTTCATTACATTCCATTATGCAATAGAATTGCATAAAGGAATGTAATGAAAGTATAAGTCCTTATGTCCACTTTTATCTTTTAGAGCAGACATTTACCGAATATATTCAATCAAATTTAGATTTCTTGTATAACATACTATACATCATTAAAAAGGCTATCATTAAAAAGGCTATCCCTTTCAAATATTTTTTTAGTTTCTAGCGTTTAATTTATTATACATACATATATTAAACGTTACAAACTAAAAGACTATAAACTATGAAAATAAGATAAACTTTCTGATCAAAGCCACCGGTCACCCAACCCTTATCCAATCTAAGTATGTCACTAAATAAATCGTATTCATTTATATTTATTTTATATTCATGGTGTTGTGTCGATCTTCACACCGAGTGGACATGTTGAAAACATCAATACACACGACAGTCTACATTTCAATGTCCTATTTATATTATGTATATAACACGTTTTTCGTTTAATCCATCAAAATTCTCTATCTTTTACTGGTAGAGAATTTTTTTTTATTTATTTTGTGCAGGTGTTATATACATATTTATCAGTACATACAGTAAAACCTTCCATATTGTTAATTTTGCTAATCAATAGTTTTGCAAATAATGCTTTCATATTTAAATCCTGTATGAAACTTGAACTCGCCGGTTGTAGCTTATGGTTAAGAGAGTTTCTCATCACGCCGCGGTCTCGAGTTCGATTCTCGCCGTTGACGAAAAATTAACATGCACCGAATGACATAAAATGCGGTTGTGTGTTAAAACATTCGTTAGGCTGACAACCTACAATGTGCACCAATCGTTAAAATGGTTCGTAAGGTCTCAGTTGAGACGCGGTAAGGGCCGTTTACGACCTTTAAGCCATATATTACTATGAAATTTGAATTAAGATTATATCTGTAAGACTATTGAGGTTTTAATGTAATGCCATGTATATAAATGGTAGAACAGATTAGAGATTGTTTTAATACGATCACTACCATTATACGATCATTATATTGACGATAATATATATGATCAGTAAAAATTACCTATTGATTGGTGAGATTTTATTTGGATAAAATGTTGATCTATTCTTATTTATATTATATATAATTATAAGTCGTGCTTTTAACGGAACGGTTTATATTCCTATTGATTTTAGTTTATCAATAAAGTCCACTATTTTGCTCTTGGCTATATACTCTTGGTATAAACTTGATCTGTACCATGGTAGAACACAACTTTTGTTTTATTGTCTCACAAACGAATTGACAGTGTATTAGATCATTATATTGTATATGGAAAGGCTGTCGAATCATCGCGAAATTTATATTCTCCCACGCGTTAGATGGTGATTGGGTGTTATAGGGACACATCTTTAAATGCAGCACATGGTGAGATGACCCAAAGATGTTTTTTAAAGTACTCCAATTATAACTGTTAAGGCGATACAAATACATATGATGAATTTAGAAAGGTCCTAACCTATCCAACTAACAATAATAACAAAACAAACAAGCTCAAATTCTAATGTGAAAATGATTATACTAACAATATATAATAATTTAATTATAATGTAGTTAGCAATGACTTGGAATTAGAATTCGCAGATATCTATTTGGAACTCTGCTGAATAACATATGAACGGTTATAAACATATGAACGGTTAATAGAAATTTCTACAAGAATCGTCATCGTATATACATAAATGTGTGAAAATTTCATAAAATTAAAACACTTCTTTTAAATTAATAAGGAAATCAACCAATGTACACGGATTTATCAGAAGTAAAATCAAGTTGTCAAATGATCGACCGAAGGCTCGATACAATGAACAAGTGAATAATCCAGGATTTGACGAAGTACAGTTAGAATGACTTAACAACTCACAATCAAAGACAGGATTATCGTCGAAATTACAACCTGGATAAGATCATCACGATAATAAACGATGTGATTTATAGAGTTCATAAAGCTCGGGGAAAGCGAATACGATCATCGTATTGTGAGTTCTACAGCTGTACTAAATGTCAAATAAGAAGAGTGTATTTGTAGCATAAAGTTTGCTTTTCAGGAATTGAGAACAGTATTCATTTTGGCTATGTTAGTTAATTTCCGATATAGTCACATTTAATTTGTGCTATTGTTAAATAGTCGTATGGCAAATGCTACACAGATTGTTTCTCATTCAGAAGTTTGTAACAGAAATAAACGTGCTACGGAACTTCTAAAAAAATTTGTTAAGCAATTTACAACATAGCTACGACGTAAAAGCTTTAGGACTTCTGGATATATAGTGCCTTTAAATTTGAAAATTATATACAATTTTTGAAATGGTTAAAAAAGCTGCACAGTCTTTCAACAAATTGTAAACAAAAATTATAAGAAAAGGAGCATTTTGTAGAAACTAACATAGAGTCAAAATCTAACAAAATAGATACATTTGCAAACACGTATCCGAACAACTATTGCAAAATACGCAAATATATAAACATGTGAAGTTATCCCAGTATTTCATCCCAGAAAAATAAAAAGTTCCATCAATAATCACTTTTCTTTTTCATCCATCAGTTTTTTTCGGTCTATCCGAAATTCGCGGCCAAAATAATAATAAAAAGAAACCATATAATCTCATCCCAGTTTGTTTTTAGTTTAATATATTTTATACTATTATATAATTTTGCACCTATTCCTAATAAAACTTTTAGAAATTTAAGATATTTTGGTCCCTGGCTTCTGAGAACCTTCTGGGGCGGAAATGATTCTTGTGGTTTTGAGTTGGTCATGATACGGAAAAAATCTAGTAAATATCACAGAACCATCCGGTGTATAGATTTGGCACAATCGAGCTGCGTTGACATAGTTTCATATAAAATTATATAATTTTACACATTTCGGTACCTGGCTTCTGAGAACCTCCTAGGCCGGAAATGATTCTTAAGATTTTGAGGTGGTAATGATACGAACCAACTCTAGTAAATATAACAGAACCATCCGGTGTATAGATTTGGCACAATCGAGCTGCGTTGAAATAATTTCATATAAAATTCTATAATTTTACACATTTCAGTACCTGGCTTCTGAGAACCTTCTGGGCTGGAAATGATTCTTGATGTTCGAGCTGATCATGGTACGGACCAATTCTAGTAAATATAATAAAACCATCCGGTGGATAGATTCGGAACAATAGAGCTGCGTTCAGATAGTTCCATATAAAATTCTATAGTTTTAGATATTTTGGTACTTGGCTCCTGACAACCTTCTGGGCCGGAAATGATTCTTGTGGTTTTGAGTTGGTCATGATACGAACCAACTCTAGTAAATATAACAGAACTATCCGGTGTATAAATTTGGCGCATGAAGAATCGTTTCCGGCCCAGAAGGTACCAAAATATCTAAAATTTCTATAGTTTTATTAATAATTGGTGCAAAATTATAGTAGAAAATATATTAAACTGAAAAAATAGGAAAAAAAACTCCTTAAAGCAACTAAATCGAATCAAAACTCCAGCACCCACATAAAGGCGTTTTTTGAACTGGTTTAACCGATTTTCACAAGACTATTTTTTTTAACGCCTTATATTTGTACTTTATTAACACTATTGCCATGAAAATTGGTTTAGGATGAAATAAACATATTGGGTAAATTTAAATTACAACAAAAAGTTCAAGCAAAATAAAAACAATTTTATTGGTTATTATTAAGTATTACTTCCTTTTGCGTCTACAATGGTTCGCATACGGTTTTCTTCATTTTCCTTATTAAAGTTTTGACAAAAATTTGGGTTTCATCAAACGCAATCTTGAGGTCACTGATGTTAGATGGTACAGGATTTTCGGCTAGAACCTCCCGTTTTAGTTCATACCAAAACTGCTCAATTAGATACATTTTTGAATGGACCACTTCATCGTCTCGAGCGCGAAAGTTTGACTCGATGTAGTTACACGGGAGTTTAAAAGCATAGCAGTATAAAAGCATACATTTAAAATTTTTTTTAAATATACTGGGCCATCATCAAATTTGTCAAAGAACACTGAATTTAATAACTATATAAAATAGTTTATTTATACATAACACACTATAAAAATAGTTATACATACTTATAGCGAACTCAAAGTTTATATAGCTGCCACTACAACATTTATAATTAGTTTTATATTTTTTATCGTTTAAAATTTATTTATCTACCATTACAACATTTATGATTATTTAAATTTATATCTTCTTATAATTTACAAAAACATTGATGAAACACACTCAATTGGAATTATATAACAAATAAACTTATTTTCCAATAAATTTGTAATGAGCTTTTTTTCGAAAAATTATAAATTTAGATAACCAGAACTTTGGAGTGTTTAAAAATTAACCAGTACACAAAAACTCAACTATTCAAAGAGAAATATTTCAGGAACAACTATTTCAAAAGTGTTATATGGGTAAAACTAAATATAAAACCTACCTTTCAAAAAACCAAAGAACTGAAAATGGAAATAAACCGAATAGTATTCAAACAGAAAACATCTTAGTGTGTGTGCCAAACGAAAAAAAGCGCATAAAAAGTTAAAAAGTTAAAAATTTTATCTTTTATTCAACACAAAAATTTTAAATGGTCTCGGACCACTTAAAATTTTTTTTGTTGTTGTTTTAAATTATTTTGTGTTTTGACGGTTAAACAATTTTGTGTTTTTTTTTATTTAAAATTTTTATGCATATTAATATACGCAATACGTGCAAGAGCCAACAATGGATAAAATTATTAAAAGAAAGCGGGAAGTGAAAAGTGCATACACAAAATGTAAGTAAAAATAGGTGTTTATACTCGTGTAATTAAGGTAATTATATACATAAATATTTATGTGTTCATTTTTAATTATATTTTAGGGAATCATGAAGAAAAAACTAAATTAATACACACCCGAATAAAATATGATGGAATGTTTACGGGCAAAAATACTAATCAAAGGGATGGGTGGAAGTAAGTTTAATTAATGTTAAAAGTGGACATTTAAAATGTTTATTTATTTTTATATTTATAGAAAAATAAGTGAAGAATTGGGAAAATCGTCAGCGTTGTGTCGTCAACAGTGGCAATCGCTGATTAGGAAGTAAGGTATTACTCATGTACATATATATTACATTTTTTTAAATAAAGTATTATCTATGTTACAGTCTTTCACACAGAAAAGCTCTGGGAGTGGAATGGGAGACGAAGCTACTGAAGGCGATGTAGGCTCGCCTATCAACTGGCCTTATTTCGATATAATAAGAAAATATGCTTCCACAAAAGATAATTTTAATCCACCACACCTGTCATGTAACATCGATGGAATTGTGAGCCTACCCGATGCGTTGGATAGTTCAGATGAGGAAATGGCTGTAGACAATGAATCTCCAGGTCCATCATCTGATTATTCGAGGTCAACACCAACTTCCTCAAGCAGCCATCGGTCACAATCTCGAACGAAAAAATTAGATGTAGAGAAAGCATTGGTCAAAGAAACCAAAAAAAATACAAAAAAAATAAATGCGGCGCTGACAATTTTTGGGCAAATGGTGCAGCAAGAGTTCCCAAATATTGATGTGTCTGCGCTGTTAATTTCAAAGTCCGAAGACTCGACTTAAAGCAGAATTAATTTATTTATATAAATTTTTATTATTATTTAAAATGAATTACACAAATAAATTTGAATTTTTGTATTTTAATTATATTTCTCATTTAATTGTCTCAATAGACTGTCTCGAAAAGCAACGCCTTCGTTGCTATCACAACTATACCAGCCATCGGTTCGATCGATATGACCATCAAATTCATCGCTGCACTCCAACATACTAATATTAAAGTCGTCTTTGGTAATGCATATATTATGTAAGATACATGCCACCGTTACTATTTTGACACAATTTTTTAAATTTTGCTCAAGTGCCTTAAAAAACATATTCCTCCAAAAGCTTTTCATTATACCGAAAGAGCACTCGACCACGTTTCGCGCTTTACTATGAACCGTGTTGAATTTTTTTTCATTTTCCGTCGGGTTCTTGTAGGGTGTTATCACGGCGCACGGATGCAGCTTGCATGGATATCCACCATCACTTAAAATGTAATAATTTGGTGTAGGAAACTGGCCATTCCTATATAAAGGGCTGTTTTGGAATATCCTTGTATCATGAACAGATCCTGGATACCCTATAAAATAATTAGTAAACAACCCTTTACTGTCTACGAGAGCCTGAAGCACAATTGAATAAAATCCCTTGTAATTAATGTACTCATCGTGCTTTAGTACAGGGCATTTTATTCGTATGTGGCAACCATCTATGGCTCCAACTGCCTTCCGAAATATTTGAGTTTTTGCTCTCGTACAAAATTTCTCGCCTATAGGTCTCAATTCCTCCTCCCTTGGAAAATGTACAACATTCACATTTTTTCAATAAAAAAATTGAACATTTTATAAACAATGTTACGAATGAATAAATAGTGTAACGGCTTAATCCAGCGAAATCACCAACTACCCTGTAACTACAACCCGATGCCATCCAGTACAAAAAAATAATTAGTTCATATTCCACTGACCAACCATGATGCTTAATTGGCATGAGCTGCAAAATTTGTTTAAATGTGGCCTGGTTAATTCTTAAGGACCTCCTTGTTATGCACTCGTTCCCATTAAAAATGGCTTCTATGGTAGCTGATACCACCCCAACTTGTAAATATTTAGCGCGCTAAAAATTATTAATGTACGTTGTAAATAAAGCATATAATAATCATTTATGCCTTGACAATTTCTTTCGAACTGTGGTATTTTGACCAAACCTCTAATAAATTTTTGTACATTTTGCAAAGCTGAATAAGCAATGAAATATATTTAATAAAACATTTAGTCATTTTGCTTAACTGATATTATTTATTTTTTTAGAAATAAAATAATTTCATTTTTCCCGACACTAATCTGTGCCAAAAAACATAGAACGTCAAAATTTAAACTTTTTAACTGGTTGCACAGCAATTCGGTTAAAAATTGAGGTAAATTTAATTATTTTTACCACAGTTAAAAAATTTAACTTTTTATCCAATTGGCACACACACTTAGTCAGCCAAATGAAATTGTATTAAAAGAATTGATGAAAGAGTAATTTTTACGATGAGCTGAACAAATCACAAGCAGCCCGCGGACAGTAAATTTTTAAAAAGATTTCAATTAATTTATATATTAAAAGGACAACCGTACCAAATTTTATGATTATACCCAAAATCGAAGCGACGGTTTCAATTAAACCTATGCTATATACATACAAGTAGATTTCCACAAAATTGTCAAAATCGATTTTCCAATCATTTTTTTCTTCATTCATATAGATACATTATATATACAACGGTACTTTTTAATTCATAGAGACTTATGAACTTGTTTTAGAACCTATGAATTTATTATTTCAGAAATTACGATGATTTTCAGCGGCAGGAGGGTGGAAATATAATATTTATAATTAAGTGCTGATTTCCATTTGCCAAGGATTGCCAGTTTAATAAAAGTTAGACTTATTAATTCCAATACCGCGAAATAATTTTAATTGAGCCGAATATAACCAATTTATGTCAAATAAATAATGAATTAGTAAAATGTTTTGTTATCTTAATCGAATGATGTTTTTCTTTTGATATAAAAAAATGGTTCGTACGACTATAGAGTATATAATTCATACGACTATAGCTGTCCAAATTTATTAAGGAAAAACGTCTAACTTTAGCGGAGAAACAATAGTACTAAACTTTTTAGCGATAAGACTGCCATCTTTTTGTTTTATAGGTATGAATGTACTTACCAAAACTATCATCAAAACTACCATCGTCTTCTTGGCGACGCGATCTCTCGGCTGAAATTGAAAGCAATATTAATTACTAACATTTTTGAAACGTTATCGTTATAAAATTAGACATACATTGAATTAAATGATTCGTCGGTCGTATTTTCTCCATGAAATTTCTAATTTTATTATTTTCATTAGATGGATCTTTTATTTTTTTGGATGGAGCTGGGCCAGGACAGTTTTCTTCTAATACTTTTGTACACGCCCGATGAATATTTAATTCACAATCGGTACAAAAATACCCCTGCGGACTGACACCCCATATGATATTTTGACAATGATTGCAGTGTGTTACTTCATAGTATTGGCGTAATATTAGATGATGCCCACGAACAAGCATTTTACGATTTTTCCCCAGCAAACGACTTTTAAAACTTTTTTCACGGCTTACGAAATGGTGAACTTTATCGATCGGGTTGCCAGGATTAGCCCGTGTAACAAATATTCTATGCAAGACAGTTGAAAGAGCAGAGCACAACGCCGATTTTTTGGGGCATTCATTTGGCACTTCTTTATCAAGCTCATCGATCATTTGTTGAAGTTTTGGTATTAATGTTTCTTCGATTATTTTTTGTTCTTTAGTTTTATCACCACGCGCTTCAAGCAATACTTGATCAGGTGGTCCGAAAAAAGCACCAAGGCCTGCTATTCGTTTGCCAGAAAATTCTTGTAGCTGATGATTAACAAAATCTTTGGCTTTAACTCGACTTTTCCAAAAAATCTTTCGTAATATTTCGCCTTTCTCGTACTCATGCTGTAATACATCATCTACTTCACGAGCAAGAGATTCGTCGACATTCGATAAGAGTAACGGCTAAAATATAAATAAATATTTTAATAATGAATCGTAAATAAATGAATTGATATCAAATGTTACCGCACGAGGAACTAAAAAAGTTGAATGAATTTCATAGGCCCACTTCCTCATGTCTTTTACAGTACCCTCTTTATATAGTCCGGTTATTAGATAAAATAATAGTGCTGATGGATCAGAATTGGTTATTACATAATTTAAAAATACAGCCAAGTGGGCTGTGTTCTCCTGCTCTAATAATTTAGACAGTGACTTAAATGCACCACTATCATCGATAAAACTTTCCTGATCCGACATCTCATCATCTTCCATTGAAATAATTTGTTTTTGAGCTATATTGGCTTGCGCTGCCGATATGGGTGTACTCGCAAACGAGGCATTGGATCCAACGGTAGCATATTCAAAGTTTTCACTCAGTCTCATATTATTGTCATCGTTTAGTAGATTATTGTTACTACTATTATCTGTATTGCTATGGTTTGCGATTCCACTTCCACCACCACTCGGATTTGAAGGATGTGACGATAAGTATGGTGGTGGTGGTGTTCCTGGTGGTGTTTCTTCAGTGTCTTTCTCTACCAAGTCCCAAGAACCTGATTTATTCATGCGTTCCGGATTTTCTACGGTTCCTCGTGAATGGAGTGCTTCTGGTGAAGAAACTACTCGACGATGTTTTGAACTCAGTGGATTCATTTGAGATATAGATGTGTTTCCAAATGCCTGAAAAATATTGAATAATTTATGTTAAAATTTAGCGAGCTTTCAAATTAATACAATCAAAACTATTCACAAATAAAACTGAATTTGAAAATATAAACTGAATCAAGTCATGTGAATTTTTAAGTGATGGGCCAAGGACAGGTAATTAAAATTATTTAACAAAAAGTATATTTTATTAAATTATCTTGGTGCTATTGAGATAGCTATAGAGAACTTTTCAAATATTGAACTAATAATTTTAATAAAGAAAAATATAAATACTCCTATTTATAAAGTTATGCACGTGCATTAATCTTAATATTCATTATATGGTTTTACCATTATGATCATAAAACTATCATTGTTGAGACAATTACTACTGACACGTTTTGGCAGATCATCTGAATTAGAATGTTTTTTGTGTATGTATAAATGGAAAAAAATATTTTAATTTCATTTTAATATTAAATATTAAAATGAATACAATATATTCTCATAGATTGAAGATTTTTGGTTAATGAATTATGGTTCACAAATAGGAATTTATAGAGAGCTTTACAACTAAAATCGTTTTAATAATAAATAAAAATTTTATAAACTAAAACAGAAATTCTCAACAGTTATTTATTGTCACTTTATGATTAGAAAGTATATTGTATAAATTCAGAAGTGGCAGGTATTTAGTTTAGAATTAGCTTACACAATTTCCATACAATACATTAATAAACTCAATTTATACTTTTTTTATATTTTATACTATGCAATCTGTTTTGGGGCTCAAGGCACACCCAGCTCTTTCGCGGTTCGCTTATTTACGTCCTACTTTACGCCTTAATGGCCAAATCGAGGACGTACGGCTATAGGTCCGATTTACGTAGAACCATCTGCGCATTGCATAGCTCCATGCCAGCCTATAATACTGACATGGAAGATGGGTCGGCCCATGAGTTCTGCACTCCAACAGGGAGTCATAGATGTGTTCATTAACACCACCGATCGTAATTTATACTTTGATAAGATATTTACATATCTAAACATATTTTTCTTGTTAGGATATATTATATAAATTTTTGGATTATCTTATTTTGAATGGCTATTTTGAATATATCAAAAAAATCAGTATAAAAAAATCGATTAAATATTTTATTAAAAATGGAGAATTCAAAACGAAATATGTTGCAAAATAAAATGAATTTTATTTCAGAAAATATACTTTTCGTCATTGATGGGTCATACAATTTTGGATGTTTTCTCAGATTCATAAATAGGAATAAATATTATTTCAATAGTTATAGTTAAAAACAACCAAAATAGGAAAAAATTCTCATAACATTAAGCGGCAAAAAAAAGAAAATCATAAATAAATTAAATAAAGAGGAATATTTTGATTTTCACAGTTCCGAAGGAACTGCAAGTGGATAACTAAGGAATAGTTTACAATTTGTGCTAGATTATTATATCTTATCAATTAAATTTTATTTTTTATATATATTCTATTACATCACACATATTTTTAGTTTTATATTATTTTTATTGTTATTTACAGTTAATATTATATAAATAGTTTTTTAGTAGTTCGTTTAGTAAAAATACAATCAAGAAAACAATATACTTCTAAAAGTTAAGTACATACACTAAACAAGCACATGCCCTTTTAATAAAATTTGGCATCATTTTATAAAATTACTAGTTATTGTGATACAAATAATAGTTAGTTTTCCAATTTTACTATAGATAATCTAAGTTTTTTATATCCTGAAATTAGTTTATTTACATTTACAATTATTTGTTATTTTTGATTGTTTGTTTAATATTTACATGTTTTTTATATTCATATTATAATTAATTCATTTTTCATAATAATTATTTTAAAATATTCTTTTCTTTTTATTCATTGGTAAAAAGGTGAGTACATTTCTGTTTAATATTTAAAAACTCATTATGTTTTATAAAATATATTTTAAAATATGACAAAATTATAAAAAAGAAATATAAGATATAATATTGGTGATAATGTGCACAGTGTTTCTTTTTATTGGTTTTTATTGTGGTTTATACATAAATGAGTTTAAAACCTTTACCGATATTCATTTGATCCATATTTTAAAATTATTTAAATTACATAGATTGGGAACATTTTAAAATTTATATGTGTGCTAGCATATGCAAATATTGACGATTCTTCAGTTCTAACTGTTAATTATGTATTTTTTTAATTTACAAGATAAAAATAAATTTGATCAGATATAGTACTTGAAAACACTAAGAAATTTACTTTATATCATTGATTCATAACTTTTCAGTTCCAACAGTTTCAAATGTTCAACGATATTTTTATACATACGACAGATGCAGGTTTGAAAGAAAAACTTGAAAGACAGCTATTTATCTAAAATTATCGAAAGAATTATCTAAAATATTGAAGCGTAACGAGCAACCTCAAAATTTAAGTTTAATTGTTCACAATAATTTCAAAAATATTAGAGGGTCATTTAATCGACTAGAAAAGAAGGAAGCAATCTTATTAAGTATTATCTTATGTGTTTAAGTCCTTATAACAATAACAGTGAGATTTGTCAAACCAATTTTATCAGTTATTAAAAGCGTTCGAAGCTAATAAATTTTAAGTACTTTGAATAATAGATGATAATAAAATCAAGATAATTTCTATATACATAAATGATACTAAATTTTACCAGTTAGCGATGACAACATAAAACAAAAAAACATGCAAATTCCACAGAGGGTAATTGACAAGAACATCGGACCAAAAAATGATACATATGTAAAAAAAACTCAATGAAATAAAATCCATACATTTTAACTTCACCAATCAAAAGTTTAACTGGGTATCAGTAATATGTATTGTAATTAAATTCTTAGAAAAAAAATAACACTTAAAATGGAAGGTATGATACTGTCATATAGAAAATATAGAAAAATGTTTTGCTAACCATCAAATATAGAGAAATGTTTTGCTTTATAGTGAAATACTTAAGAAACGACAACTTCTATCGAAACCTTAAACTAGAATATAGCAGTGTTAAGATATTTATATACTGGTATGTACCATTAAATTCAACGTTCATCGAGAAACGAGAGATTTAACCTTAAATAGAATCAACCAGTCATTCCTCCAAATATGCACATCAATTAAGAAAGATAAATTACTAGATGGTGTAGTCAGTTTTAGCAATAAAATAAATATATGTTAAAAATAAAATTTGAAGTACTTACGTACAATGGGGTACTATAGCAAAATATATTAAAATATCTACATAAAAAAATTTTGAGGTAAAGACCACTTTTTAAAGCAAAATTCATGAAAACAAATATTTAACATACAATTTATTATTTATTTAATAGCATACCATAAGAAATAAAATATTTTTTTTCAAAGAATCTTTGATTTAAATATGTATTGAAAAATATGTTTTGTTTTATTTGTATTAACCATTTAATTATTTTTATTAGTATTACTAGAATTAATTTAAATAGTAGATAAGCCATCGATATTGCAGAACCCATCACAAACCCTTTTGTTTACTGAATAGTTTCAAATTCATTAGAAGCCATTAAGATTTATTAACCTTTCAATAAATTACAAATTTTTAAATAATGTTAGCTCAAACGATTTTATTTAGTTTATTAAAATACGAGTAATAATTTTTGTAAATGCGTTATATATTGGAATAGTTCATAATTTAAAAGAAAACAATGAGAATATTAAAGACATTCAAAAAACTTGGTTACAACATTGTAATTTTTTAATTAAAAATTTAATTACTGTAGATAATGTTAATAGTAGGTGTATAGTTGTTAATGTTTAACTTTTAGATACTGTTTAATTAATCATATGGCTAAAATAAGATAATATAAAAATACAATGTATTGATTTCCCAAGAAACAAACAAATTTACCACTCATAAGACAAATACGAGCAATTAATAAAATTATTCCATAATTTCTGTCTCAAATGAATATCGATAAAACCAAAATATTTAAAAATTAAAAATTGTTACATATTTCCAATAATATATTTTTGAATTTATATTGATAAATATATAAAATCAAATATAATGTATATTCATAAATAATTGTTTTTAATTATTTATTAAGATAATTTTAATTAATTTAATGTAAGTGTTGTTAATTGAAATGAAATTATTTTCAACAAAAACTATTCGATATATAATAGTTTATTCCGATTTACGAATTAAACACACTAATATTAAAAAATTGTCCTATAATATGTTTGTTTTCCAAATAACTTCTTGTAGTTGGTATTGTCAAAGCACAATGTCAACTAAAAAACCCTAGCAAGACTTACAAATTACATTTATCATAACTTAAGAAGACAAGAACCTTCGCTGATTTATTGTTCAAAAGAGTTTAGATAAACGACATGAAAAGTGATTGTGGATATCTCTCTTAAGATATAAAAACGACACGCCAAGGACACAATTTCACCAAAATATAGAAGATGCACCCTTCCAAGTAATTGAAGAACACTTTCGAAAATGAATTTAAACTAAATTGTCGATACCTTTACCTAGATTTAAAAGCGTAAATCTGACTTGAGACATGGGACTTTTGGATACGTACAAGGTATAGAACAGACAATTTTGTCATATTGTGATGTTATTTTGGATTTGTTGTTTGGATTTGTGTATAGTTTAATAAAATCTTAATAAAATTGCCAATACTAATATTTTACGAATCTTATATAATTTTCAATAATTGAAATATGTAATAATCATATATAATATATAGAAACTTAAAGGGTTGATCATGATTCTATGATTTTTTAGTAATTCTAGTTCAACCTACCAGTGCAAAATATTAAGAAAATGAGAGATGCATGTCTCATAGTCTGTATGGCCTAAAAATTCAAGAAGTCTCCATGAAAGACGCTATCGAAATTCAAACAAGGAATTCTTCATATTTCAAGATATATGAAGAAAAGTGCTTTTCGATGTATGTGAAAAAACAGAAAATTCGGAGAAGAAAGAAGAATACGGAGAAGATTCATGACTAATGAGTAGATAAAGAAAAAAGTCTTTTGAAATTACATAAAAGGAATTAGTAACAAAATGAATATATAATTTTAAAGAGAGATTATGTTTCACACCCTTTTAGCAACAAAACGTATTTTTTAAAGATAAAGCTTTGCTAGATTATAGATGAGTATCTACTATTATATTTATTTTATACTACGGAAATAACTCGCTTCTTACAGACCATAACTCTTAATTCTAACAATACAAAACTTAATTCTCTAATTTAAGATTATGTTAACTGAAAATAAATTATTTAATGTTCATTGACAACTTGAACGCTGTTACACATACCAAAGCTATTTAAATAAATAATAGTTGAATAATCGTAAAACGAATTATTTACAAATAAGGAACAACCATAATTGGTCAAATTTACATTTAACTAACAAAAGTAGAATAAATGTACAATAATCGAATTGACATTGTGTACGTCAAAAGTACGCATAAACTTATAACTAAATTTTAGAGCTTTTATGGAAATATCAAACATTTTATACTTTTATTTTAAATAAACATCCAAAATTAACTTATTAAAGCTAAATGTTAATTGAAAATCAACACATAAATATTGGTACGCTCTACATTTTTAATAATTTAACTGTTATCAAGGAAATAAGTTTATTTGATTTTTTCACAAATATTTTAAAGATAATAAAGGTAATAACTAATAACCATTCGACTGCTCGAATTTTTATGATATCAATTATTTATACATAATTATAAATTTAAAATAAATAGTTGAATAACAAAACGCTCATTTACAACAATTAAATGATCTGTTTGACCATATTTCAATACTTTAGCTATTATAGAATATAATAACTAGCGTTATGAAGAGATTAAATATTGCAGTTAGTCGTTTTTACTAAATAAATTATGATAATTATATGAATTTAACTAAACCAATATGATTAGTTAGATTCATATAATTTCGCCATAAAGTTGTTTATTTAAAATTATGTCCATTGTAACTATATGACATAAATTTTACAGTAAAAATAATTTCATTTCAACCAAACATAAACAAATTTAAGTATATCCATGATTCCAGGTTAATATAAATTTGATCATACATGTTTAATTTGATAACATATATTGCTTTCAAAATTATATGAAAAACAAGATGGAAATAAATTGAAATGAAATGAATGGTTCATGAGAAATGTGAATGACATTTATTTACAACATATATCTTACAACCAATATTTTAATGATTTTATTTAATTCAAACCGTGATAATTTTTATTTTAACAAAACTTGAAACAGAAATTGAATGTGTGTGTGTGTTTTATGTGCTGTGTGAGTGAATGAGAGACAGTGAAGAAATTACTTACAGTAGAATTTTTAGCAGAACTACTACTAGAAGATTTGTGATGATGGTGCTGTTGTTGTCTTTGATGATACTGTTGTTGCTGTTGTTGCTGCTGAAGTTGCTGTACAATATTTGGACGATGTGATAATGGAAAAGGAGCCGGATTAAACATATTATCACGTACTGTTGTGCATGTAGAAATTAAAGGATAATTCATCATGGTATCAATACTGTTAGGCAATGGACGAGTGGAATTTAAGGACGATTTGCTACTTGATTTATTCGATCCGATGGAAGATGATAAATTTTCTTCCATCATGCCGGGTTGTCGTGGTGGTAATGGCGGTGGTTCTATTCCACTACCAGCACTCATTTCAAATTCAATAAACATTTGTGAACTCATTTTTGGATCGGAAAGTGCTTTAATTTTAGTCTTTGTTCGTTTTTTATTTTTTCCAGGTTGCACTAAATTAACATTACTTCCAATATTATGATATGACGAGACTGCAGTACCGATCGAATGATCTAAATCTGAAATTAGTGTTTCATTCATTAGAGCGTTACTACGTCGCAGTTCAATATCATCATGAAGATTTCCATCCGATGGCAGAGATTTTCGTGGAATATTTCGTTGTGGTAGTGGTGGTGGTACATCTTGCTTTAAGTTTCGTTCACTACCGCTTATTTTTTTTTTGGATGGTGACACCTGCTGTGTTAACGGCAATTGTGTAATATGAGAATGATAATCCGAACTTGGCGTTGCATTTTCCTTTTCCGTTGATTTTTTCTTCGTACCAATACTCAATGACGAAAGAGAACGCGGAAAGCGGGATAGGAATGCTGGTGTTGAATGATGTTGTTGTGGTGGTGAATTAAGAATGGTAGTTGGCAATGGTTGTGTTGGGGATATTAATTGAAATGATGATTCCTGTAAATTTATTATTTTCGGTTTTAACAAAACATAATTAGATCAATAATAACGACATTTTAATCGCTTAATCCAAATAAAAAATTTTTTAGTTATCGACACAAATGTTTTATATAAAAATGATCCACAAATGTGGGCAATGATTTTAGCATTAATTCGTTTTTAAGCAAATTATTAGGAATTTTAAAATAAACATAATAGCGTTTTTTTTTGTTGATTTTAGCTCCAAAACCTATTTTTTATTACATGAATTAATTATTGAATTGAAAAAAAAACACATTATACTTTGCTAAACAGAATAGCATCGGCGTAATAGAATTTCTGTCATATATAAGTTAAAACGTATTTTAGCACATTTACTTAAGACAGATGTAACAGAAAAAATTAAACAAAATACTATAAAAAATTTAAAAAAAATCTAAACAAAAATAATTATAAAAAAATTAAATTATTGTTATTGACAATATTAATAGAAAATTAATATTGTTATGTTTCAAACCGAATGCCGATTCGGAAATGTTTGTGTATGTATGTATGTATTGTGCAACTTGTCGGTTTTAATGTTGCAATAGTTTTGGAAATTTTGAAATACATATATATATTCATATAAAAAATAATTTACTTACCTCTCCACCAACCTGTCTTAATTGCTCCTCTAAAGTACGAATTGTTGCTTCGGCTTTTGTTTTCTCCAGTCGATTATTGCTGCTCGACGATTCCAAATTTTCTAAGGTTTTTTTTTCTTGTTCTAACATTAATCGTAATGTATGCCGCTTTTCGACCTCCATTTGGCGTCGCTTTTCACGCTAAAATATTTTAATTTAAACTATCAACACAACTCTAATTTTATATTCGATATTCTTACATCAACAGGTAGTGGTGCTGTTATGCCACCCCTTTGTGCTAATGGGGTTGATTGACCGGCAGATAATGACGATGGTCTCATTTTATGCCCTCGCTGTACTGTTAGCTCTACGATAGGTGATGCTGTAACAAACGAAAATAAACCAAAAAAATATTATGACAACTATCAGGCGCCGCTTGTTATGTCATTAAACTGTCGTATACGGTTTTTACGTTTTCTAATTAAAAAGAATTGAATTAGTTTAATTTCAACAATAGATAAATACATATATTTATCTATTGTTGAACGTAACACATTATTAAATCAACACAAATATTTGTTTTTGAATTGTAAATCATCTCATATGTTTTATATTTACAAGTGGTGTCAATACGCAATGTTCGCCAAAAAGGGGATGTGGGATGAATATAGGTTTTTATGTATTGAAAGACACACAAGATAATTTCGTAATAAATTGACAATGTACATATTATGTGTATTTATATGTAGGCTCCTATCACAATTTTTTATAGAAGATTATAATATGCTACAATTATATGAATAAAGAAGAGATAAAGAAAAGCATTCAGTCACGACTTCTTCTAGTGGGAGGATATGTGCATGGATCGTAAAACATGAAAGTATTGGAAATAAGCTATAGGAAACAGACCATGTTGTAGGAGGCGACAAAACTCTTGTTGGGTCGCTTTAACTGAATGCCCACATCGGGTTTCACAAACTTTCAACAATCATAAAACATACCGGGTGTTTCTTTTAAACTGAAACGATCAAATATCTTGAAAAATAGCCACTCTACGGAAAAATGCCAATAATCAAAATTTAATCATACAGCGGGAGAAACACATTAGTGCAAAAAAATAGTCCTCCACCCCCCGCTTTGTATGTGGGGCGGGGGTAACTTTTAAACTAAGATAGAAAGCCATATTTTTTATTGCAGATACGGACTCTACAACTAAAAGTACGTATGATTTGAATGAAATATTTTATTCCGTTCATGATAGATGGCGTTGTAATAGAAGAAATTCAATTTTTTCAATTTCTTCTTCTTAGAAAACACGCATTCGATTCTGCAATACGTTTGAAATAAAATTCGTCATCAAAACAATTTATTAAGTTTTGTAAATCACATTTAACGTTTAAAAATACTTTAGAATGGAGCGTTTAACTGTGACAGAGAAAATTGAAATGGTTCTGGTTTATGGAGAAGCTGGCAGAAAACTTGAAAATGCTGTTGCTATTTACGCTCAACGTTTTCCGGATAGGATTCGTTCACGTGCTTCATTTGGCCGTACTATCAAACAATTTATTACTGATGAAAATGTTTAACCGAAAAAGAGGACCAACAGAGAAGAGCAACGTCACTGGAGAAAATAATGAAAATGCAGTATTGACAGTAGCGGCTCATAATCCTCATGTTAGTACACGAGAAATAGTTCACGATTCCGGATTGTCCCTCACCAGTGTTTGGAGAATTTTAAAACGGCACAAGTATCATCCATATCATGTGTCTTAACACCAGATCTTCATGTCGCTGATTTTCAAAATCGGGGAACTTTTTTGTCAAAGGGCACGTGAACAAATACAACAAAACCCAAATTTTTTTAGTTGCGTAATGTTCTCTGAAGAATCGTCTATTACAAACCATGGAACGGTTAATCGACATAACATGCATTGTTATGTCGATTAACCGCTAACTTTCGATTAACTTTTTGGAAATGAACTGCCAATGTAACTTGAAAATTTGAGCTTAGAAGTGAGACGGAACATATGGTTTTAACATGATGGTTGTCCTGCACACTATTCGGTGGTGGAACGTGAAATATTTGATCGTGATTTCAATGGTTGCTGGATCGGTAGAGCTGGTCCGATAAATTGGCCCGCCAGATCACCAGATCTTACTGCGCCAGATTTTTCTGTTGTGGGGCTATCTCAAAGACAAAGTTTACAAACAAGAACCAACAACACGTGAGAACATGATTGGACGAATCAGAAATGCGTGTGCTGAAATTCAACCAAACATACTACTCAGTTGTCTACAATCATTTGAAATGCGTATTAATAAGTGCATTGAAGTCGCAGGCCATCATTTTGAACACTTATTTTAAGCTAAAATTATTTTATTCACCTGCCATTTACATTAATAAATTGTTTTGTTGACGAATTTCGAGTAATTCCAATGAAAACGTGATGTTTTTTTATTTCAAACGTATTGCAGAATCGAATGCGTGTGTTCTAAGAAGAAGAAATTGAAAATATTGAATTTCGTCGATTACAACGCCAATCATGAACCGAATAAAATATTTCATTCAAATCATACGTACTTTGAGTCGTAGAATCCGCATCTGCAATAAAAAATATGGCTTTCTATCTTACTTTAAAAGTTACCCTCGCGGGGGTGAGGGACTTTTTTAGGCACTAATGTATTTCCCCTGCGTTATCTTTAAATTTTGACTATGGAAATTTTTTCCGTAGAGTGGCTATTTTTCGAGATATTTGATCGTTTCAGTTTAAAAGAAAATATTCGTAATAATCAAAGTCATACACTAAAATCATATAACAGTTTATCTCAACTTACATTTTATGTATGATTTTTTAACTAACTTCGAACTATAAATGATTTGGAATCGGTTAGTTTGTGATACGGTATATTTAAATCTTACGAAATGTAAAATGCAGGATAGTGGTTGTCGGTGACGACAATTTGAGGATAATATAACGAGCTAATAACTTATTAAACATAACTAATTGTTAATGACTCAAAAAATTCATGATTTAAACAAATTAAATTAATAAAACTCACCACTATAAGAAGTTTTATGCAAAAAAAAATAAAAATAAAAATGGTTTTATTAAAGCCAGTGACGAAATTACACTAAAAAGTGATAATAATGGACATCTATTTATCCAAAAATAGTTCAACAAATTGTCTCACTTTAATTTGATTATTATTTATACATATAAAGCATAATATAATTTGTTCTATACCAGAATAGCATAAATTGTTAAATTTATTCTTACAATTGTTCCATAAGACTGCATTAGTACGAGAGCGAAGTGAATTCTGATAAAAATGAAACAAGGAATAATATTTTCGACATAAAAAAATGTATTTTTCAATGTAGTCTCCTTTTATTAGATCGATACACTTAGTCCAACGTGATTTCCATCCCTTTATGTTCAAAGTTGACGATGATCCACGATTGACACAAGTAATTATTACTGATGAATTCGATAAACTTAAAAAGCATGATTTTGAAGACTGTTTTGAGAAGAGGATCATAGGCTTTAGAAATGAAATGCATTGAAATTAATGCCGATTATGTAGAGGAGATAAAAAAAGTGAAGATTATGAAGAAATACAAAAAGAATTTTTCTAGTCTGATCGAACTTTTTTGATTGATTTTTGTTATTTCCCTTAGTAGAAGCGGGATACACTGGGTTTGAATCCCGATAGAAGCAAGATGCAAAAGGTATTTATTACTATATGATCACGATCGGTTTCCCTTTGATTAAATAATTTGCGGCAAGTTATGTTATTAGTGTAAAAGTTTTAACTAAAATATAATTACTTTTATTAGTTGGATAATCTGTTTTTTTAATGTTTCAGTTTACCGTTCTATATAGGCGTAGAATACGTATAATACAATCTGGAGATAGATTTGGCTTTTGCTTTAGAACTGCTAGGTTTATGTGTGACGTATTTGGTGCGGTGGGCATGTGGTTCTTTGTGCTTTGGTTGCGTGTAGTGCGAGAACTGCTGCCTTCGTGGTAGCGGAGATATTTGAGAGGTGAAGGAGATTGGTGTTTCTAGTTTCGTAGATTAGTAATGTATTGTCTATCTGTTTAGCAGATTAGTAATAAATTAGTCTAATTCTAATTTTTAGCTTAAATTAATAATAAAATTAATTAACTAACTTCATAATTTTGTATTAATGTTTTTATTTTAATCAAAAAGGATGTTTACAGTTCGGTATTTCGAACTGGGATTGCCGATTGAAGATTAGTTACAGGTGTCTGTAACCGAGTCGTTTGTTGTTAACTAACATGTCTTCCTATTTTTACCTATTGTTTTACTTAGCCCAACAGGAATAGGTTCGGCGTTATTCGGAAATCTCACCTAGCGCTTGATCCTTCAGTCCAATCAAGCAAGCAATCTGAGTACCACATCTTTGACCCTATCAATCCGAACACATCTATGACTCCTTTTTGGATATTTTCTTCTTTTTAAAGATTCATTGGACCTATAGTCCTACGGTCTTGTAATAGCGTAAGGTAGGACGTCAATAAGCGCCCGCAAAAGAGTTGAAACTGTCTTGAGTCCCAAACCCAATATCATAGAAACTGTTATGCATCCTAATATACATAAGTTGATGTCCAATATCATATACTGCAATTCAATCAAAGAAATCACTAAAGCAGCCATCGTTTTAACGAAGTCTTTCAGGCTGTAATTGTTTGATTTACACATCAATGTATTATTTGGTAATTGAAAATAAATAAACTTCCTGATTAAAACCACCGGTTAAGCAACCCCTATCTAATCTTAAACATGTCACTCAAGAAATCTTGTTTCTAAATTATTCCTAATCAACATATTTCAAATTGAATCTTCAATATATGAGACATAAATGTTCTATGCAATTTTTAAAAAATTGATAATAAATATCACTTTTTCTGAAAATATCTATATTCTCTAAACTCACTCATGGTATATTTATATTAATTTTTTTAGTGAAAATGATTTTACAATCTCAAAAAGCTTCCATATCAATATTTCATTTATAATTATATTTTTATGTTGACTATACACTATTTTCAAGATCTCATTCTTATTTACTAAACTAAATATAATTATGGGAGTAGATTCATTATATTGAAAAATGAAAGTTTTACTGTATTGCTTGATAAATACTATGAAAATAACGATATAGGACAATCATCGAGAGGGAGAACATATATTTACTTTTAGATTAACATTAATGTTGAAAAAATTAAATCAATGAAACATGTTCGGTACATATCGGCAAAAATTATCATGGTACATATTTGGTATTAACCTGTTTACAATGCATGGGAAGTTTGGAATATTCTTAGTTTCATGTATCATTTGATATTTTCATCCAGAACCTAATATAACAATAAAAATAAAATAAGGCATCGATAAAATAAGGCATGAAACGCTTATTTACTACTATATTTAAACATAACAAACTTACATTTTATCAATTGCACAACTTCTGTGTGTGTAGAACTTTGCACTTGAATACCATTTACCTAAAAATAAATACGTGAATATTTAGTAGTAAAATTACACAATTCATTCATCATTAATGTTATATACAATACTGAACTTACTTTCAATATCATATCACCAGCAATTAAACCAGCTTTCATGGAAGCACCACCTGGTTTGACACTTTCAACAAAAACAGGCTTATCACCAGATACCTAAATAAAAATAGAAAGCGGAAAAATTTGGAATAAATATTTATGTTTATGGTTTAGTAAAAAAAAATTGCAAAACTAATTCGCTTAAAGTGACCATAAGACTATCATTTGAAAAGTTTAAAGAATATTTCTAATATTGTTTTTAAATATTATTTTAAATTAGTTTGTAAAATTTTGTGGCACGAGGGCAAATCAATATATTCGTAGCATCGGTACAAAAGAGCTATATATTTAGAAAAATTTTATTTTTATTTTTAAACATAATATCATCCAACAATTATTAATTTATTACATCTTTCAAATAATTTATTTAAACCACCGAAAAAAAAGTTTTGTTTTGGTCTTTAAACTAATCTTCAGTAGCCGACATAACTTCATCATTATTTGAACATTTTCGGCCCCCTTAATTGTTTTTTAAATTTGGAATCAGAAAAAAAACACTAGGGGCCAAATCTGGACTATAGGATGAGTGAGGGATTTCTGCAATTTTAGTCGAACGGAGAACCCATGTTGCACTAACTTTTGAAATATGAAGATGATCATGCAGAATTGTAAATGTGGTACCAAAAGAAAGCCTGAGATTTCTCGATAATGCACGGTGTTGAATTTCAGAAATTTAAGGGGGCAGATCAACGAAACGATTCACAAAAGAAATTATATAGTTATGAAACCAATGGGTCTGCCTAAACTATCAAACCGATTAGTGCAACCAAATTCAAGCAACAACGGTTTGACGAAACAGCAACATCTAACATATTCAAACTCCAGTTTCGAATGGCGGCCACAAGAAACAAAAGGTAGTCGGGCACCATCTTGAAATTTGGAACAATTTCTTTTTATCTTAGACTCGGAGCACAAAAAGGGGAATTAAAAGGAACTACAGATGGAGTATTAAAAATAAGATGAAATGTTCGATGTATGATTAAACTGATCACATCTCAAGAAAATGTTGGGACACAAGGCATAAACAGGTGAGATCACCATCGCCGATGCTTCGAAGACCACCGGAGAAGAGGAAATGACCGGACGAGTAGGAAGACTTCTTAATGTGAAAGTGTTACATTCAATGACCACAGATAAAAACATTTTGATGAATAAAAAAGAAGTAGATAATAGATCCAGTATCTTAACATTGGAATCAGGAATCATGAAGACGATTGTGTGAGCCGATATAATAGGGAGTGCAATTCAACCAATAGAAGAATCTAGAGTTCAAATAGCAAATGACGAGAGAACCGTTACATTAAGAGTAAGAAGGGAGTAGCCATAGTAATATGTAATAATCAATTTTGCCATGAAGTTCTGGTGACGAACATAGTGGATGAGGTCATCTTGGATACGGACTTTTTGAGGAACAATGAATTCGTATTCGATTTTGAACGAGAGACGTAATATTTAGCTGCCAATCTAATAGAACAGGAGTAAATCAATCGTACAGAAGGTTATATTGGATCATCATTCAAAGATGTTACCTTCCTCGAAATTTGTGGATTTCAGTAGTAGATGATTACATCGGTTGGCGAGCGAAGTACATCAATTCAACGTGAAACAACTACGAAAGATGCTAAAACAAGAGGGGATAAATAACGAATAACATGGAACAAGATGAAGATCCGGTTTTGATGGTATTAAAGAAGTTTGTCGGAGCATCACGGAGGGAAGGTGCTGGTGGGAGTCTTGCAGTAGGAGTGCACTGGGCTCAGTGAACTGATTTATCGGTTGAGAACGAATGCTTAAAGGGGATATGGAGAAGGAGCACGAAAGGGTATGAACGGATTTAAAGGTCTGGGTATTAGAGTCAGGGAGACCTTGGTGAAGGTCCGTGAAACGTTCTACTGATTAGAAAATAGAAGAACAGTAGTGGAACTGTTCAAAAAATTTCAACAATGGCAATCGCTAAAAAAATTAATCAATTGCTAACCAAAACAAAGTAGAGAACTACATTATAACATTAAGGAATGATTCCTAAGGGAAATATAGACATATACGAGTGAACGGTTAACATAAATATCAAGAAAGATTATCGACGTATAAATAGTAGCAAAAATTTGAGTTACACTAAACACTTCAGTTTGAAAATTTTAAATAGTGACATTGACAAGTGAAATAAAGTGTTTAGTTCATAATGATGATAATCATTGAGGAAAATAAGTTTAATCTAATTTATTTATGTGTAAAATAAATTTATTCTAATAGTTTTTAAGTTCAACATATATTCATCCAGTGATAGAACAGAAAGTAATTGAATTGAAACTAAGTGAAATCGCAACAATAGGGTTTGATAGAAAGTAAAACGAGTATTACAAAATAAGCACAAGGATGAAATACTTTTTCCGTACAGGATTTCTTAATAGGATAAGAGTTTCTGAATACCCATACAGAAACAAAAACATTGTTAAAGTAACCCTATACAGTCTATTGCGTTCAACGAATTTGAATATAAGTATACGGTGCTAAATAGGAAAACGAGTGTTGACCATCACACAGAGCAGCCGTGTTTTTTTCTGCTGTGTTTAGTTGTATTTCATTTAATAAAAAATAAATAAATATATAAATTAAAATAATAATAATGATAAAGGATAAAATTATATATATATATATATATATATATATATATATATATATATATATATATATATATATATATATATATATATATATATATATATATATATATGTATATTTATAAACATGACTACCATATGTTATTATTTTTAATTAGTTTTTCTTTTTTTATACAGTAGAAGCGCGATTCACACACAACTCAATTAAAACCAGACCAATAACTATCGAACATATCGCATGTACCGAAGATTAGCTTGCGTGAAAGAATCTTACAATATTAATGTGAAAAAGATAAATCAAATTTTTTAAAATGATACATTAACACTTATTTAAGAAACTGAATATATTTTTAAAATTAAAAAGATAAAAAAATCGGAAATCATTATCGGCTAATCCTAGAGATGTTTATCCAGATTTGTCTATTGACCAATATATTGTCTACGTGAAATCATCTCAGACTAAAATCTTTTACCTTAGGATTTATTTAAAAAATAGTTTCAGTCAGGTCTGTTACATCCCAACTAAAGTGAATTGTACAAGAAACATAAAAATTTGTATTTGAAAGAAAAATTGCTAGATGAGCGCAGTCTCGGTCGCAATAAAAATAAAGCAAATAACGTGGTGAAGGAAATTATATTCGTAATTGGAGTCAATATAGTCAATCCTATACCAATAGAATTTCTACCTGACGTTAACAACAATAATTGTTACAATGTGTAGTAAAAATTTTGTCTTAGTTTTCAAAATAATAATCCAAAAATTGTGTATTTTTTAATTTTGTATAAGAATATGAGTTTTACAAATTATTAGTACAGCAACTGAATTTACTCAAAACATTGTTAACATCGGAATAACAATTTTATCTACCCTTTGTTTGTAACGCAACCAATGTGTTTAAAGCTGAAGTTAATGGAAGACGGGGTTTCCTAAATAAACATCAAAACATTTTTTATTCTCGGTTGGAATATTTTTCAACTCATTAAAATTTCTCATTTAATGACTGCTTATATAATTAAATCTATGTTTCGTAAATATTTCGAACGAAAAATAAGACCCATAGAATACCATTACAGTATCCAACACAAAATTTAATTGGATCGCTGGGCTGACGACCCGCATCTGTAAAATAAAACTCAAACGTCAAAAATGTCAACAAAACAAACAAAATTGGATACGACCAAAACCACAATAAACCCAAACACGAGGTAAGGGCACGTGGAACGTAGTCACTCGGAAAACCTGGCGCGTTTGACGGTCTTATCAGATGTATGAAAGAGTATCGACTGAAACTCGTAGCTCTCCATGAAACTCGATGGTATAAAAGTGGAGACGATGTGTTCCAATGCTGTATATTGCTACACAGCGAGATGACCTCGGCAATCTAGGAGTTGGATTTCTAATTTTGCGATCTAATTACCAGTCTGATGAAGGAACACTGTCTGGGAAGTACTGAAAACCTCGGTTTTCGGTTCCGTCCAGAATGACTGCCATTCGGGACCAGGATGGAAACTGTGTTAAAGTCGATGCGGTACTCGATTCATGACTCGTATTTGAATACTCTGAAATACAGACCGAAGAGATATTCATTGAGGATCCATGCAGAGATTAAAGAAAAATCGTTCATGTCAAGTTGATAGCATTAGTTTGGATCTCTTGAGATTTGTAGGGCTTACATTGTGGAACTGTCTTTTCCACCTTATTCGATAAGTGTGGCAAAGCGAAGTTATGACTGAAGATTGATAGTCGCCGCATTATGCCCCATATTAAAGAAGGGTGATCACTGTTCTGTTGATAATTTTTCTTCTTTCCTCCTCTGCCATAGAAAACTATCGATCCTTCTTGATAGGTACCGATAATTTTCTCCGCCAGAGGAGTAATTCTTCCTAAATCGGACAGTCACTGATCAAGTTTTTTCGCTGCGAAAATATTTAAGAATACCAAACAAATAAGCACATCTGTGTAAAATGATAGTAACGCAGTCACAATGCTTTGTCAATGTTGAGAATAGGCTATATCGAGAATTGCTTCGACAAGAAAATGCGCTGTCCCCGATATTTGTTAAGGTCATTTTCGAATACATAATTCGTAAAAGTGCAAATCCTCAATTCAGTATCTAATTTCGACAATCCAATCAACTTTTTTCATATGCAGATGATATCTGTGTGATTGGGTTGAATAGCAACGAAGTGAAAGAGATACTTGATCCACTGGAACAGTGTTCAGCTTCCATTGGTCTCAAAATTACAAGTCCAAAACCAAATATCTCATCTCTGGTTTTCGAGACTAAGACGCAATTGATTTCAGTAGTGGTAAGTAACCACACGTTTGCAGGAATGATGAGATTCAAGCATCTTAGATCTCTCATTACTCACGATAACAGTGTGGGAGAGGATATCAAGGTTTGCTTTGGTGCTGATAATCGGGCCTTATAACCTATACGTCTATTTGTGAAATCAAAATATCTTGCAAATGCGGATAAGCTGAAACTGTACAGAGTGTCGATCAGACCCGTTGTCATATATGGATGTGAGAGTTGTACTTGACTATGAAAATGAAAGATGGCTTCTAACATTTGAAAGAAGCAATATTCGTGTGAACTATGGCCTAAAACGCGACGTTGATGGCACATACCAAAGTTCTTTTTATTCACGAGATCAGGATTTTAAAGTGAATTCCTTATTACTTAGTGTATGAAATCAAAGGAGACGATCAGCACATAAAACGTGACCCATCCAGCATACTTACTCGGTTACATTTTGCACGCTGATCTGAACCGAATGATACAGCGATCTTTACCGGAATGGAAAGCATCGGGCATATTTTAATAATTAAAAGATTACGAGCCAGCTCTTCATATTGTTGTAAACAATTATTGTTTACAACAATATGGCTCGTAAACGAGTCAGATTGTTGACACAACGGGCTCAGAATGGCCTGTAAAACTCGTTTTAAATAAACGAGTAATAATAACAAAATCAACTTAAAAAGCATGTAAATATTCACCACTTACTGGTATACATATATGGATTATTTCAAATTTACATATACATATTACTGTATTTTACTTTTACAGGTTTAACAGATTTTTTTATTAGCATTTTATTTACAAATTTTTACAAAGCTTTTTTATCTAAACATAAATAAATCAAATAACAATTTTGTATTTCAAGAGCATATACAAACAGTAAAATTTTGATTTTATCGTACATGTTCCCATAATTTTTGATTAGTAAGAATATTTTGTATGTTGACAGATAAAATATATAGATACCAAGTATTTATTAATCGATAACATTGATATTAACGATAACATTACATGTTTTTGATGCATTCTTATTTGTATCCAGTCCAGTGTTATTATTATTATATAACTGTGAAAGGATCCAAATAATATCTTTAATATTAGAAATTCTTACTATTACCCTTTAAATATTTTATTTTTAATATAAACATTAAATAAATTTTGTATAATAGTTTTAGAGTTTGCTGGAAAAGAAGTTCCGGATTTAAGAATATACATATATTATTATTGTCAAAAATGGTTTACATAAGCGGTATGAAAAGAAGAAAAGAATTATGTATAATATGTGAAATATTTTAAATAATCTATGTAAACGGCGCGTCTCAACTGTGACCTTACGAACCATTTTAACGATTGGCGCACATTGTATGTGGTCAGCCCAACGAATGTTTTTACACACAATCGCGTTTTTATGTCATCTGGTGCATTTTATAATTTTTGGTCAACGGCGAGAATCGAACTCGAGGGCGCGGCGTGATGAGAAACTCTCTTAACCATTAAGCTTCAACCGGCAAAATTTAATACGGTTGAGTAAAATTATTGTAGAAGTTAAAAGTAAATCAATTAAAAATTAACAGAAATTGCATTTGTAAATACATAAAAATAATAATTTCTATCAGCCGCTTTAAATATATGGTAAACAATGCATAAAATGGGATTGGAAATTTTATCAAAAATTTTGTAATTATTTCGAGTCGAAAACATGATTCACATAGAAAATGTATCGCGAAAAATTTAATTATCTTAGGACGGTGAATCAAAATTAAACCGTTTTTACATCGCAAAACAGGTTTGTTGCTGTTTTATACCGCATAATTTAGCTTATTGACAAAGCCATTAAGGCATTTGTACTTTGCCACAATGTGGTTTGAGACATTCCCAATACTTGTGATCGGCGTGAAATCGACTGATCTAGCGTATTTTGAGCTGAAGTACTTTCGGCTGCGATATTTTAGGTGCTTTACATTACGTTTTCTCACTAGTACAGTCCTGTCATGCCCAATAGTGTTTATTTTGACTCGAATTTATCCACTATAGCACATAAAGTATGTCTGGTGAGATTAAGCGCTCTTAAAGTTGGCACCACGATTTAGAATTGCGGTAGTTATTTTAAATAATTTCCAAGCGTTCCTCATTTGTAAACTTCACGATGGTAAAATATAAGCTTTGACCGGCGTTTTCACGTTAAGATTATTAAACACCTTCACGAGAACGTTTCTATTAAAATAATTAAAATTTTTATGAATTTATTGAAAACCCCGATATAGTATAATTTTCTATTCATTTTCATTTCTTGTTCGACAATATTTTGAATATTAAATAGAATGTATAGAAATTTATTTATTTATCGATAGCTAAGTTAAGTCAGTCTCATTACAACTTTACAATATTATTTTCAAATTTATCAATCGACTATTTCTTATTATATTTATATTTCAACAGATTGTATATTTATTATTTACGATGTTTATTTTTATTTTGAAAAATGTGTGTTATTTAAAAACCGAAACCGATTCAACTCATTTTAATTCATAAAAATGAAATAACATAAGAAATTATATAAAACTAAACACAAAACATTTTTTTTATTTTATTCATTTTCTGCTTATTAATAAAATGTTTACAATAAAAAGAGAATAAAAAAAACACAAACTACAGCAAATCAATAAATGTTTCTTATTTAACATATTGAGTACAAGAAAATTAAATAAAGGAAAAAATGTAACATAAACACATTACTCTGGATAAAATATAATATGGTACAATACGAATACACGTAATGCGACGAGTAAGAAGAAATATTTATATAATAATTATTTTCTTGGAAATCATAAGCATCAATTTGTATCATAAAAGAATTATAGAAAATAAAAACAACTAAAACTGTTAAATCACAAATGTATATGCATAATTTAGATATTTTTGAAAATCGATGACAAGGATAAAAATGAAAACTTAAAATACAATTAAATTAAAGATGAATAACTTAAGACTGTTGTATAAATGAACGACATTAATACTAGTTTCGTGAGATTAAATTAAATTACGGTGAGTTAGGTGTAGACTACAAAATTGATTGAAAACATGACAGTACCTACAAAAACATTTCAAAAAACAAATATGTAATATTTGGTATTGTACCAAAGTAGTATAGTTTGTTCTATCTAGCAAGTGAAATGAATTTTGTAGTTATTTTTTATTATTTTTAGTGAGAGATTCGGTGGATCTCGCCAACTGTAGCAGATATTAACAGAAATCAATTGAAGTTGATTGCTCTTATATGGAGGTGTCTCATATGGTATTCGAGACACTTATATGGTATTCGAGCAAATGTAATATGGTATTCGAGCAAATGAAAATTAATATTTAAATTAATATTTTAATAAATTTGAGTATTTAACGAATGTACCCCAATAAAATTATATTTGGTAATTGTGAAAACATCAAACCCTGCAATTTTTAATAAATACATAATTCTAAATGCCAAACATATATAGAGATGGCTAAAAATATCTGAATATAGTATGTCCCATTAGCTACCATCTGTATGTACCACATAAATTTAATAAGATAACCATATGGATATAAAAATATGATTTCATATTATAGATTCTAAGAATTAAATGAAAACTCCTCTTAATTTTACATTTCAATCCTATTATTTTAAATAGAAAAAACGACTTTTTATTTGACAAGGTTTTCTTTTTGTAAATACATGATTTCTGATTAACCATTTATCAAAATATGGTTTTCTTATTATTTTAAATAAGAAATCCTATTAATTCTTCACTACTGCGCAATATTTGCATAGTTAATGGATTTCCTTATAGATCTAAATAGGCTTGCATATAATAAATAGTATATTCGGAGGTAATCGGAATATGATCGTACATAAAAATCAAAAAATTATAAATCATTATTACAGAGTTTTGTTTAAGTGCTTTGAACGTGTTCATTTGTGTTTAAAAAATTAATTTTAATTGGGTACAATTAATTTATTTTATTTTAATAACGATGGATGATGATAATTTCACATTTATTTTTTTCAATGGTGGCAAAATGGACCCCGATTTAAAAGGGTTATGTATGATTTTTATATGTTTTGGTATAACTAAATTAAATCATTTACGTGCAATGAAGTTATCAGATATCGATGATCTTTTTGGAAAAATAAATAATGACTATTTTGCCGAGATATTTATTTTGAAATCAAACTTACGAAAATGGTGGAAAGAACAGGTACAAATATATAAATATTATAACAAAATCAGTGATAATTTGTATTATCAATTATTTAAAAATGATCTATATATTGTTTTAATGTATTTTTATTTTTTAAGATTTAATTGCGACAAAAACATGACTGAAGTATAATTTTAGTCCATGGAATACAACAATTGAGAATTAGACGAACATATTTGCTAGGAACCACTGAATTAAAATGTATGTTAACGATGAGCCAGATATTAGCGGATTGGCCCTTGTATAAACATCATGGTAGCCATCAGTTGGTAAGATAATACTAAATATTAATGAAATTTTTATTATTATATTTTTCTTATTTATAATATACAGATATTGATTTTGAAACCCTCTTTCCTAAAAAGCAACTTCTGTGGCTTTAATTCATTAATCCCTAAAATTAAGGATGGAATTAAGGACAAAAAGCACTTGAGCATCTTGATGCAATTAATGCCAATCAATTAAATTCAGGTAAAAATAATAGATGTACTTTAAATATATTTTGTACAAAACAATTTTATTTCAGATTCACGTAACTTTATGCCAATTCTTCTCCTTCATGCCGTTCTTCAACCGTTAACAATTAATAGGAACCATAAAACTACCATTTTAGATGCGCAAGAAGATTTCTTAATTCATATCACAACAATTAATGATTTATTACCGACGATTGAACTACAACTCTGATGTTATACAGAATTTTATATTTACTGCGATGGAGTACGATACAAAACGTTTTCATTCTTTGCATTGATATAGTAATTAAATTAAGCTATGTTTTTAACACAACATATTCTGGAAAAAGCAAATTATTATACATTTTTTTAAACAATAGTCTTGAAAAAGCATAGTCCTTTTTCAAGACTTGGACTATGCTTTGATCTGTATTCCCAATCTCATTTATTGTGAGTCCTCCCTTTTGAATTTGGACGGTCGAAATAATTTGGATCTTATTTCTCAATTTACGATTAATTACACAGTTTTCTGGGATAATTTGAAAAATTCTGGGATGGGATGAAATTAGTGTTACCTGATGAACATTTAATTATTTAGTTGGATGAAATCCTGCTATAACTGAACACAGCAATTGTGGTTGGAAAGGAAATAGACAAATTTAATTTTAGTTTTTAAGATATTGATGTATAAACATAAT
>OZ010737.1:95838056-95908056 GCA_963932295.1 Tipula lateralis | reverse complement strand
GAGTCATTAAATTAAAAATTTAACTAGTTTTAATATAAATTACTAAACTAAAAAAAATAATATCTTTCATAATGCTTCTATGTGACTTATCAAAATCATATATTTCAATGAGTTTGAAAACCCGTTTTTACTCTTGGTTCTATATTATATTATAAAGTACCAAATAGGATACTGCGATACAAGTTTATTATAATTTTTTATTAATAAATTTTAATTTTAATTTATTTTAATAAGCGAGCTATGGAATCGCTAGTAAGTCAATATATAATTACGTCCAGGTGAAGTGTCTGAATTTAAAACCACTGTTATTTTTATGGGCCGCATTAATTATAGTTTGTTTATTTTTTTTTTTTTTTTTTTTTTTTTTTTTTTTTTTTTTTTTTTCGGTTTTTACAGGCCATTATTGGCCCGTACCGTGTCAACAATCTGGCTCCAACAGTTTCGATCACGAGCCAGCTCTTCATACTGTTGCAAGCAACCAGAAGATGCCAGATCGCTCTCTACGCCGTGGAGCCATCGTCGCCGACAGCGACCTCTTCGCCTACCGAAAGGCGGTTCTCCCTTTAAAGATCGCTGTATCATTCGGTTCGGATCAGCACGCAGAACGTGACCGAGCCAGCGTATTCGCTGTCCTTTGATTTCATGCACGATATCAGGAATTTGCATTAAATTCCTGATCTCGTGATTGAAAAGAACTCGGTATGTGCCATCAACGTCGCGTTTTGGGCCATATATCACACGCATGATTCTTCTCTCGAATGTTAGAAGCCATCTTTCGTATTCATCCGTCAAGGTCCAACTCTCACATCCATACATGACAACGGGTCTGATCAACACTCTGTACAGCTTCAGCTTATCCGTATTTGCAAGATATTTTGATTTCAGCAGTGGACGTAGAGGATACAAAGCCCGATTGCTAGCGGCAAGCCGAACCTTGATATCCTCTCCCACACTATTATCGTGAGTAATGAGAGATCCAAGATACTTGAATCTCATCACTCCTTCAAACGTGTGGTTTCCACTACTAAAATCACTTGCGTCTTGGTCTCGAAAACCAGAGATCAGATATTTGGTTTTGGACTCATTGATTTTGAGACCAACGGAAGCTGAAAACTGTTCCAGTGGATCAAGTATCTCTTTCACTCCGTTGCCATTTAATCCAATCACACAGATATCATCTGCATACGCAAGAAGTTGATTGGATTGTCGGAATAAGATATTGTCCTGAGGTGTTGCACTTTTACGAAGGATGTATTCCAACATGAGATTAAAAAGTATCGGGGACAGCGCATCTCCTTGTCGAACACCGGAATTGATTGCAAAAATTCTCGATAGCCTGTTCTCAACTTTGACACAGCATTGTGACTGCGTTACTGTCATTTTACACAGATGTACATATTTTTGTGGTATTCCTAAATATTCAAGCGCATACCATAGCCTCTCTCGATTGATCGAGTCATAGGCTTGCTTGAAATCTAGGAACACCTGGTGTACATCGCGAGATGTTTCGTAGTACTTGGAAAGAATCATCCGTAGCGAAAAAACTTGATCAGTGACTGACCGATTTGGACGAAATCCTCCTTGGTAGTCACCGATAATTTCCTCCGCTAGAGGAGTAATTCTTCCCAAGATGATGTAAGACAGTAACTTATATGCTGTGCAAAGGAGAGCTATACCGCGATAATTCTCGCATTTCATGCGATCACCCTTTTTGAAAATTGGGCATAACGCGGCCACTTTCCATTCGTCAGGCATAACTTCATTTCGCCATACCAATCGAATAAGGTCGAAAAGACAGTTCCACAAAGTTAGCCCTCCGAATATCAAGAGCTCTGAATTAATGCAATCAACCCCTGGTGAACGATTTTTCTTTAATCTCTGCATGGCCATTGTGAATTCCTCATAGGATGGATCCTCAATGAACATCTCCGCGGTCTGTATTTGAGGGTATTCAAATACAGCTTGTGATACATGTGGAACATTAAGTAGATCAGAAAAATGTTCACGCCATGTATCGAGTACCGCATCGACGTTAACACAGAGGTTTCCATCCTGGTCCCGAATGGCAGTTGACCGAGATCTTAAGGTATGGTGCAATTCGGTGATTCCTTTAAAGAAACCACGCGAATTGTGCTCATTGCTGAGTTGTTGTACTCTTAAGACCTTGGCCTTCCACCATTCGCGCTTCTTCTGTCTACAAATGCGCTTAGCTGTCCTCCTAGCAAGAACTGCCTTGTTTTTCCTTGCAATTGTAAACCGAGTCTGCGCTTCATTGTGGGCTATATTGCGTTGCTCAACAGCAAGACGACACTCCTCATCAAACCAATCATTTTTGGGCTTAGTTTTCACTATACCGAGAGTGTGCTGGGCGGCATCGACAACCGAGGTTTTCAATACTTCCCAGACACTGTTCACATCATCAGATTGGTAATTGGATCGTAAGATGCTATTGCTGACAAGATCTTGGTATTTTCGTTGCGTTTCTTCATTTATCAGACCTTCACAGGAGAATCGCGTTTTATATTCTCCTGTCCTCCTTGACTTGTACGAAAATTTCCATCGCAGCTTTGCAGCAACCATAAAATGGTCACTGCCTACGAATTTTGTTGACGACCGATACGATCTCACGTCTTGAACAACCCGAGCTCGGTCTTTGGAAATCAACACATGGTCAATTTGGCTTCGGGATGTTTTACGTGGATGTGTCCATGTTTCCAAATGGATGTTTTTATGGGGAAAGAATGTACTTGCCACTTTGAGATCATGAGCGATCGCAAAGTACATCATTCTTTCCCCATTTTCGGTCGCAGTTTCGTGTCGGGAGTACGGACCTATATTATTACATAAGTCGGTCTGATTTCTGCCAGCTCTAGCATTAAAGTCACCAATCACCAATCTGATATCGTGCTCAGGTATAGAGCCCATCAGATTATCCAAATTATTGTAAAATGAGTCTTTATCTTGGGGTTGGCTTACTTCAGTGGGCGCATGTACACAAACAATTGACAGGTTGGCTAATTTCATGTGCAAGCGAAGCTTACACATTCGATTATCGACTGCCTGGAAGTCCAAGACAGCCTTTTTTACCTGCGGCCCAATGAGAAAGCCAACTCCAAGATTTCCGAGGTCATCTCCACTGTGTAGCAACGTATAGCCTTGGGACACATGGACTCCACTTTTAGGCCATCGAGTTTCTTGGAGCGCTACGAGTTCCAGCCGATACTCTTTCATGCATGTGATGAGGCCGTCCAACGCGCCAGGTTTTCTTAGTGACTGCACGTTCCACGTGCTGATCCTCATTCTCGTATCCGGGTACTTAAGCGGGGGGTCATTGTTATTTAGGCGGTATCCGATTTTTTTAGTTTTGTTGACATTTTTAACTGTAATTGGTTTTTACGGATGCGGGTCGTCAGCCCAGCGACCCAACCAGATTTAGTCGCCTCCTACGACAAGCTCTGGATACTGTGGTGGTATTCTATGGATCTCATGTTTCGTTCGAAATATTTACGAAACATGTTTGCCCCCAACCACAGGGATAATAGGATAGTTTACAGGGATAATAATTATTATAAACAGGGATAGTTTGTTTATAATAATTATAAATTATTCGAATGGTTTATAATAAAATACTAAGCTGTGCGTACTAGCCTTCATTGTGTGTCTCGAGTTAAACGCTTCTAAACACGAATTAACCATCACCAATATTGCACCTTGTGTGATTTTCAAATACTCAGAATTATCATTTCTTTAATCAAAAACAACCATTTAACAGTTCAACGCAGAAGATGTTTCATATAATTTAAACTTTGGTAAATCTTCACGATCGAACAAGCGAAATCATTCTCTCTAGAATGATTTTTTAGCCTATAGGTTAGTTCTAGACACATTTGTTTTTAAAGGATTTATTTTCAGTTTATTTTTCAAAATTCACCGAATTTTGAAAAATAAACTGAAACTTTTGCTTATGTCTACTTCATTTGCTATGTTGCTGAACTTAATCTATTGTTTCGGATTACGATACACACATTTACGGAGTATAATAAGGTTTCATTGATTAGTTTAAATGTGTCGTCAACCACCATTAAAATTATACGATTCAATGAGCCAACTTTAAAAACGATCATGTATTTCTAGACTACCAGTCTCGACAAAACGTTTAAGTCTAATGGTACAATGTATGTACAAACGTGTTAGTTAAATTTATGTGATTTAACTTTCTCAGAATTTTAATAAGTAACTTTCTAATCAAATGAACTCTAACAGTTAAATTTCGTTTCGTGATTGTGCCTCATACGAAAGTTTTTGGGCAAAATAGTTGACTTTTCTTAATTAGCCATTGGTTTTAAAAATCAGATTTTTCATTTAGACTATTCACGTTACTTTAGTTGATCAATTTTTGTGTATTCTTGTTAATTTTTGTGCGTTAATTTTTTGAAATTGTTTTAATTGTATCTTGGAAGATTTTACATATATATTGCATCACTCAATATCACAATTGTCATATAATTACCCATTTTCATTATGATATGATATAGGAGACGATCCTATCAATGGCTATCAAATAGTTTATCATATTCTAAATAAACCAAGCCGAGGCTCTGCTTGCTCCCTAACAAACAAGGTTTATAGGGATTAAGAATGTAAATCATAGAAATAGCCGCATAACTACAGAAACTCATTATCTTACAACTTACATATATAAATTAGATTAGTTAATTAAAACAATATATTTATTCTACATTGATTTGAGTTTGTTAGTTTTTTAAGTTAACCGATCACCTTTTTGCCGATTTGCTTTTCTGAAAAAAATTGATTTTCCACTCTTTCAAAAATTGTGTTTTTCTACGACTATAGAAAACACGAATTCTCATAGAATGTAGAAAACAAACCCAAAATATTTATTGAGCAGAATCATGCTGAAATTAAAAATTGTAGAATTTTTAGGATAGCACAAATGAAGTGTATAAGTTAAATCATTTAACACTAAATTGGAAACAAAATTTCTAGTATTTGAAACTGACCAGATAATGGATCTGAAATGGATAAATAGAAAAAGAAGTATCAAAAATAAATAAAATCTAAAATGTATGTGGCAAGAATTAAAAACTAGCTTTGGTTTCATGGTAACATAAAACTTAATACTTAATCATTGAACAGTTTAAGTAAAAAATTTTATTTGATTAAAAAATGCTTGAAAGAATGCAACTTGTAAAAAACTATTACTTCCATTAGGCATAAAAAAACTCGTATTTTTTTACTGCAAAAAGTCAACACCATGGACGCACATCCCATTATGAGTACAAGCTCATTTACAATGGGATGAGCAGCAGGGATCAGACAATATATAAAAAAACACTTAACAATTAACTTTAAACTAATTATATTGTCATTCAGACACGCCATTCAAGAAACTTCGATTTAAACGTATTGGCAGATCTTAAACTCCTAATACTTGTAACAGAATTCCATAGAGAAATACCTCTAACAAAAAAAGATGAATTTAAAAACCTCGAAGAATTTCGAGCAGGCAGCAATCGAAGATAATAATTTTATGCTAAATAATAATTTTTTGAATAAATATGAAATGGTTCTTTAGTTTTTAGTAGTTTCCTAATAAAAGCGCAAATCCAAAACTCATAAAAACTAGTTCAACTACAACAAAGAACAAGCCTAGTATAGGGTGTTATATGGTCAAATTTCTTAATCCCGAAAATAAAACGAGTGCAAGCGTTAAAACATCTTTTTAGAATATACATATTTTCCTGAGATATACCAAATAAGACAACATCACCATAGAGGAAATGCGAAAGGAGATAGGACATACACATTTTCTTTTTAAACTGACTATCCGTAAACCCTCCTACTTTATACAAGCCACTAATACCACGTTTACACCAGTAGTATAAAAGTATGTATGTTTCAAAAAAGTATGACGGTGTAAATTCAAAGTAAAATATTTCATTACTTTATCACATAGTTTTTTGTTATTAAAGTATTGTACATATCTAAAAGTAATTGCATTATGTTATGCGGTGTGAACTATACTATGATACTTTTTAGATACATTGTCAAAACGATAAAGTAATAAACTATTATAATATGTGATCACACCACAATAGTATAAACAGAAGGAGAAAAATATTTTAGTAGTAAAATATTATTATAATATTTAAGTAGCTATGGTGTAAACGTGGTATTAGTAATCCAAATATCTTTCTACTTACTTTAACTAGATATTAGTATTCAAATTTTTATTTTAAATAGTTATCTCTAATATTTTAATGTAATTAAAAAAAAGTATAATAATTAAAGACCTGCGATTAAACTTAATAATATAATGTTAAATCCTTCTTCAGGAAAATTACAAAATATAAAACGAATCAAGCTTTCATTATAAAATTATTAACAATATATTTTGCCTTTAAGAAATAGAAAAAAATTTCTTGTGATTAGTAGTTTGAAAGAAATTAACTTTAACCTAAAATAATTTTTTAAATTTCCTAAACAGTAAAAGGAACAAAATATAGCACAATTTATTTTGTTTACCTAATAACAATAACTTTTTAATCCAATAATGTGTTAGTAACAAATACAATAGTTTTTGTAAAACTTGTAAAACTTTTCCCTTATCATTTTGAAAATGAACTGAGATGTATTTAGGTAGACATAAAACTGGAAAACAAAATTTAATAACCATATCAAACTAACCAGCACAGATTATTTACAAAGTTTAGGAGAAGAATATACTAGCCTACAGAGAAAATTGTATGCAACCAAAAGTGCAAAAACACATATTTTTCTGTATGTAACCCACAACCAAAAAACTCGATAAAACATCAAAAATTTTAGTATTATGTGCATATGTTATTAAGTATCTATAAAAAAATAATTATACAAATTGTATTGTTGGTGCTCGATTTTGAATTCTCGATGAAATTATGTTTTTTGGCAAAATTTGTTTTTAAATTATTAAGAAAATAAAAATTCTTTATAGTTTTTATTTATTTTATTCATATGTTTTCATTTTTTATATCAAAAATATTACGATATTATAAATATGCAACTGAAATAAATAACGATACAAAAAAACACTATATACTATCAAAAATTTGTACATAATCGCGATGCAGAGCAGTCATTCAATTCCATTAATTATCATATCGTTATGTTGGTTTTGATATTTTACAAAAATCATTCACACAATACATACAAAAGTAATTTCTATTATATACAATTCAAAATAATCACTAAAACGGTTATCTATGTATTTCTCGAAATTTTTCAGTTTGGTAACGCAAAAATTACTGTTTATGAAATTTATATATTAAGGCTATGTCCCAAACCCATCATAATAGGACAGAATTTTTAGGAAAGAATTTTGACATATATTATATGATAAAAGCAAAGACACTCGAATTATTCGTCTTTTGCTGTGATAATTATAACTGAAGATAATTATAATAATAATAAATATAAGTAATTGGGGATGGGTTTCTCATTGAGCTACAGATAAAAAAGGCTGTCTTGAACTTTCAGGCAGTCGATAATTGAATGTGTAAGCTTCGCTTGCACATGAGATTAGCCAACCTGTCAATTGTCTGTATACATGCGCCCACTGATGTAAGCCAATCCCAGGATAAAGACTCATTTTACAATAATCTGGATAATCTGATGGGTTCTATACCGGAGCACGATGTCAAATTGGTGATTGGTGACTTTAATGCTAGAGCTGGCAGAAATCAGACCTACTTATGTAACAATATAGGTCAGTACTCCCGACATGAAATTGCGACCGAGAATGAGGAAAGAATGATGTACTTTGCGATCGCTTATGATCTCAAAGTAGCAAGTACATTTTTTCCTCATAAAAACATCCATTTACGTAGCAAGTACATTCTTTCCGCATAAAAACATCCCTTGTCAGTAATAGCATTATGCAATCCAATTACCAATCTGATGATGTGAACAGTGTCTGGGAAGTATTGAAAACCTCGGTTGTCGATGCCGCCCAGCACACTCTCGGTATAGTGAAAACTAAGCCCAAAAATGATTGGTTTGATGAGGAGTGTCGTCTTGCTGTTGAGCAACGAAATATAGCCTATAATGAAGCGCAGACTCGGTTTACAATCGCAAGGAAAAACAAAGCAGTTCTTGCTGGGAGGGCAGCTAAAAGAATTTTTAGACTGAAGAAGCGAGAATGGAGGAAAACTAAGGTCTTAAGAGTACAACAACTCAGCAATGAGCACAATGCGCGTGGTTTTTTAAAGGAATCACCGAATTGCACCAGACCTTAAGATCTCGGTCAACTACCATTCGGGACCAAGATGGAAACCTCTGTGTTCCTTTCTCCTTTGCACAGCATATAAGTTACTGTCATACATTATCTTGGAAAGAATTACTCCTCTAGCGGAGAAAATTGTCGGTGACTACCAAGGAGGATTCCGTCCAAATCGGTCAGTCACTGATCAAGTTTTTTCGCTGCGGATGATTCTTTCCAAGTACTACGAATCATCATGCGATGTACACCAGGTATTCCTAGATTTCAAGCAAGCCTATATGACTCGATCAATCGAGAGATACTATGGTATACGCTTGAATATTTAGGAATACCGAAAAAATATGAACATCTCTGTAAACTGACAGTAACGCAGTCACAATGTTGTGTTAAAGTTGAGAACAGGCTATCGAGAACTTTTGCAATCAATTCCGGTTTTCGACAAGGAGATGCGCTGTCCACGATACTTTTTAATCTCTGTTGGAGTACATTCTTCGTAAAAATGCAACACCTCAGGACAATATCTTATTCCGACAATCCAATCAACTTCTTGCTTATGCAGATGATATCTGTGTGATTGGATTAAATGGCAACGGATTGAAAGAGATACTTGATCTACTGGAACAGTGTTCATCTTCCATTGGTCTCAAAATCAAAGACTCCAAAACCAAATATCTGATCTCTGGTTTTCGAGACCAAGACGCAATTGGTTTCAGTAGTGGTAACCACACGTTTGAAGGAGTGATGAGATTCAAGTATCTTGGATCTATCATTACTCACGATAATAGTGTGGGCGGGGATATCAAGGTCCACCTTGCCGCTGGCAATCGGGCTTTGTATCCTCTACGTCCACTTCTGAATACAAAATATCTTGCAAATGCGGATAAGCTGAAACTGTACAGAGTATTGATTAGACCCGTTGTCATGAATGGATGTGAGAGTTGGACCTTGACGGATGAGTACGAAAGATGGCTTCTAACATTCGAGAGAAGAATCATGCGTGTGATATATGGCCAAAACGCGACGTCGACGGCACTTACCGAGTTCTTTTCAATCACGAGATCAGGAATTTAATGCAAATTTCTAATATCGTGCATAAAATCAAAGGACAGCGAGTACGCTGGCTCGGACACGTTCTGCGTGCTGATCCGGAGCGAATAATACAGCGAACCTTTAAGGGAGAAACGCCTTTCGGTAGACGAAGAGGTCGGCGACGATGGCTCCACGGCGTAGAGAGCGATCTGGCATCTTCAAACTGTCTACAACGGTTTGAAGAGCTAGCTCGTTATCGAAACCGATGTAGTCAGATTGTTGACACGGTACAGGCCAATAATGGCCTGCAAAAACCGCAAAAAAAAAATATAATTGTAAATGAAATAATTGGTTTAACTATTTATATATGGTATTATTTATTGCATCAATTTTGACACTTCTCATCCACGTTTGAAATTAAAAATGATATGACCGAGACAATGCCGTAATCGAGTGAATTGTAAACCTTATCTTCTTTATAATTTCTATTATATTTATCATTTAAAACTGTAGAGATAATTAGAAATTCAATGAATTAGGCAAATCAATTAAAAATGTTCGGTAGTAATTTGAAGTGTCAAATACTCTTTATAAATATTTCTTTACGAGGATATGAAAGTAATCCAGAATACGATAGCCATTCGTCGTGGTTCCAGTTAGAAAAAAAATCTGTGATGACAATACAGTAAATTAGTAATAAAATTCCAAATCTGTTTTAATAACTAACCAATTACAATAAAATAAAATAATCTTATAATATTTTAAATTTTATAATGTTCCTGATAGTAGAATTTCTTTATTGTTATTTTATATATCTATAGTTAAACATATTTCGTTAAATATATTGCCATATTTATTAATATTAATTATATATAAAATAAAAATAAAGAAATTACTTATAGAATATTATAAATAATCTATGGCTAAAACTCCATAAACGCGTTTCAAAGCCCTAAACGCGTTTCAAAGGAGACCTTATGAACTATTTACCGTATTGGTGCACATTGCAGATGAATACCCTAAAGAATATACTTTAACACAATCGCTTTTTGAAAAAATTATAAAAAGGAATATAACAACTATTATAGAAATTAAAATATTATAATACTTATTATATTATACTTATATTATTATACTTAATGAATTTAAGTAAATAGGTCACACGAAATTTTATCAATAATTTAACAAATTTCATACTAACAATTTGCAACATCACGGGTGCAGTGTTAATCGTCACATTGAGCGGAAGTGTTTCTTCCACTGGGCATTAATTAATTAAATAAATAATAATAAATACTTTTTAATTTAATATTTTTTTAAATATATTATTTATGATAACAATAAAAAATTTTACAAAGTAACTAGTCATTTTTGATTTACAGCGTTTAATTCTGACTATAGGAAATTAAGTACTCCTATGTATTCTTTCTATAGCTTCTATAGTTTCTTCTTTCTATAGTTTATGAAGGAATCTCCTGATGTTTTTCAGCACTCTTCTTTATGTCTTCTGCAACTGTGTCATTTCCTAGATCCCTACGAAGGTCACTATTATAAGTGTACCAAGGGCCGTTTACTATCTCTCTGAGAACTTGATTTTGAAATCTTTGAACTATCTGTTAATTATTGGTTTTGGTGCCATAGTTGAATCCCCATAGTCAAATACCATATGTCTAGACCACAGCAATTGTTTATAAAGTATAAGTTTATTATGAAAGGATAACTGAGAGTTTCTTCCAATTAGGTAGTACATTTTTCTATATTTTATTTGAAGCTCTTCTGATTTCCTTTTCCCTTGCCTTCATTTTTCTATAATTTAATTGGAGCTATTCTGCTCCACATTCCACTTTAACTTTGCATCAAGATTTATAACACGGTTTTTTTATTGATTTGCATATGGTAGAAGAATATTATTAAGTCACTGGTAGTGGTTCTATATCTATTAATAAAATGAATGTGAGTAGACTTCGATTCATTCACTTTTACTCTTCACTAAGCTAGTCAGTTAATATGTATATAATAAATAAGTTGCTGTATATTTCGATGCTACAACATTCCCAATATATTTTGGTTACATTTAATACCGCATAAAATATTTTAATTTAAAAGTGAAACCCATAAAAAAACTAACAAATTTCCATAGAAGTAAAACTGTATTTATTTTAACGTAAAATGACATCTTGAATTTTTCTCTTTGCGATGTAGTTCTCGTAAATTAGTTATAAATCTATATTTGTTTTGCGTTTGAAGCTTTTTTTAACATAAAAATACAATATTTAATTATTACATATTGTATACAAATTTTATACAAATTTCATGAAATTGAAGTGGATTTTTATACTATAAATGCTCATTTTGAAGATTTAAACTTTATTAAATCAATATCGCTTTGATCCTAAACGTTTCCGTGTGGGGTGGTAATGCGGATTCACATGATCTATTGTACACATGAGTAATTAACATACTCAGCTGAGTATAATTTTTATTTATTTTGTTTGGTTTTAGTTATTGATCCATTCCTTCTTATATTTATAATGTATACAGTGTTAATGTAAATGTGTTGAGCTGTTAACGCTAAATTTGTGTTTTTATTTGTTTTGTTTCGCTAACTACACTCTAAAAAATGGGGATTGAAGTGCATAAAATTACCTTGATAATAATGGCAATTTTTGATGTAAATCTACATCCAATGCTTAGAATTCAACTGATAACTATGTATATAAGAAAATGATTACACTTAAAATAGTAAAATTACCCAGTTTTGTGTATTTTTCCTAGCATAAGAGTAAAGAAATACCAATCAGTATGTGAAATTAAACTTTAAATTGTAAGTTTACACCATTTGTGTAGCACAGTACGTGTTCAGTTGTAAATATACTCTTCTGACTTAAAAGTGCTTTCAGTATGAATGTAAATCATTATTTTTTTGTTTTGCGTTAGTGTAACATTGATCAGTGAAAGTGAAAATGTGGGTTTTGGAATCAAATTGAAAAAAAAAATGATTAATTAAATGTAAGATAAGTATTAATACAGTTCTATAAAGTAAAGTATATTAAAATGTTTAATTGTTCAAATTATAATCTTAATTCCAGTTTAATTAAAAAATATATAAGAAGCATTCGAATCGACATCGATGGAAAAAAATATGCTGAACATTTACTAAGAACCTCACTGTCTAAAAAATTAGAACTTATACAAATTGTCAAGTTGATTGTTATAGGATCCACTTAATCTTTAAATACTGTAGTCAATATTACTGTAAGTAACCTTTTATGTTTAAAAAATTTGAGGTTAAATCCAATACGGAAACGTCTCACACGTCTATTTTTCAGTTTGGAACATCTTTAAACTCAATTAAAAACGCGTGTCCAACAAACACAACTTGGTTTGTTCTGATAGGCGAGTTAATTTTAATTAATTCAACATCAGAAAATGGTGACAAGAGAGGTTAGATTTTAAGACTTGTTTTAAATCTCTGTTCTTATCACCTTAGGTTTGAAAAAATAAATAACTTTTGATTTGTGATATGAAGTCTAAAAGTTTCATCAAAATATTTGACTTTATTAAATTTATATTCAAAACTATCTTATTTCAGATACACTAAGGAATGATAAGAGCCAAAGAAATATTCTCTGATAAAGTTATTGCTGTATAATTTGATAAATGTATACTAAATTAATCGTCGCCGGATGTAGCTTAATGGTTAAGAAAATTTCTCATCACGCCGTGGTCTCGAGTTCGATTCCCGCCGTTGACCAAAAATTAACATGCAACCAGATGACATAAAAACGCGTTTGTGTGTAAAAACATTCGTTGGGCTGACCACCTACAATGTGCACCAATCGTTAAAATAGGTTCGTAAGGTCTCAGTTGAGACGCGGTAAGGGCCGTTTACGGCCTCTAAGCCATAGATTATTTTTTTTTAAACTAAATTAATGAATTTTATTACAGAAATGTTAAAGTTTAAATAAAGGTATTTACCACTTGAAAAATAAGTTCTTATTTCTAAAGTTAAATCTTCTTCGTGGTTTTACGAGCAAATGAGTAATTAGATAAATAATTACACCAACAAGCGTATTTTAAAAAAACAGGCTTTTATGCGTAAACTTAAAGAGAAATTTACATCTAAATGAGTAACTTTTGAGGTAATATTACGATTATTAAATGTAAATTTACAACATTTCGGTGAAAAATTAGTCAAAATTTACATATTCTGTTGTAAAATGTCCATGCTAACTTTAATATTTTTAGTGTAAAATTACTTTTTATGGTTTAAATGTAGTTTACATATCTATTCGCAATTTTTTCGACATACTCTTAGAGAGTAATTTTACAATGATTAACGGTGGTATTCTGTTGCCATCAATTATCGATGTAATATAACATCAAAAACTTTTTAGAGTGTATTTGTTGTTTTTTAATATAACATCATCGTGTTCTATTTATGTAAGTATATGATGCAAACATAGCTCATGAAATTTATCCCTCTACTACTATAAAATTATAAAAAAAAATGGAAACGCAAGCGAAATCACAAGAAAAATTTCGTGTGAAAACAACAAGAACATCTCTCTTAAAGTTAGTCGGAATGGTTTGGAGTTTTGGACACATCCCTAAACAAACTCCTTAAAAATAATAGTTATAACCAATACCATTACAATATAGGCTGAATATGAACCTTAATACATCTGTTTGAGTAAATGGTTAGAAAACAACAAATTTGAACAACTCATTCGGCGAAAGTCAATTTCACGTACTTAAAGCATTATACATAGTTGTATCTTCAAATACAGGTCTAGCCATAACTTTTCGTCTAAGATTTATTGGAATGATAATTTATTAAGAGTTTTGTAAGATTATCCCATTTATTGCTGAAAATATCAAATAATCATTCATATACATATACATTTTTCTTGATTTCAAATGTAAATTGAATAAAAACATAAATTGATGTATTTTGATAAAATTTATAAAGATATTGTATAACTAATATTTTCGTGTGCATTGATCTTGTATACAAAAGCAATTGGAAGCCATACTAGAAGTTTTTTTCTCAATAATATTAATGCTTTAAAATTTTCGAGTTGAACTTTAAGTAATTGATATACTTTTTGTAATTAAATTATATATAATACATAAATGTAATATTAATTTACATATTAATTTTAATGCAAAAAATAATTAATTTTACATTATTTCTCAAAGTTCTTGAAATATTGCTTTTTTCCATATTCACAATATAGTTGAACTTGAGTAAAATTAAATAAGGGAAACTTATGAATTAACTATGTATGTATGTATATTATTTTCGGTTGTTTCCATTTAATTTAATACTAATAAATCAATTTTTATTGATAATTCATTTATATCAAAAAAGAGTAAGACAAAAAAATTAAATATTTACGGTTTTTATGTAAGTATGTACTACAAAATCGCATTATTTTTAACAATGTATAGAACTTCAAGTTCCGTTAATATTATATAAATAATAGAATAACACAAACACACTTATATTTTACTCATGATTCCGATTCTATCGATTAATAAAGAAATAGAAGATGGTACTGAATTAAACAAAAATAAGGAAAATATACATATACGAGTACCTTTATACATACTATTAAGAAATAAACAAGTTTTTTTGTAAATTATTATCAAATTTTCATTTGTTCATAAATCTCGCTAGTAGCTTACATTGTTTAGTTTTGTACTAGCCATATTTATGTTTTAATTTAATTGTATTTTATTGAATTTAACTAGTAACTTATATTAAAATAATTTCTTATACATAGGTACTTAGTTTACTCTCATGATCGTAATCAACAATTTAATACTAAATATTAAAGAATCTTACAGACGACTGCTTAGCTTTATAAATAAATTAATGTCTTTAAGGAAATTAATTTGACAATTGATTAAAATTGATTGGGTTGTAATTAATGTGCACGCGATATTTTATTTTAATCAATTTTATTAATAGTTTTTAAGGTGTGTGCTTGGTTGTTCTGAAATAAACCGATTATACGATTTTTCACTTAATTACAAAGACTAAAAGAACTACGATTTTTATTTTACTTATAACAGGTTATTCAATAAATCCGTAGGATTAGTAAGAACAAATCAAAATTTTGACAAAACTAGATTTTATTATTCAACATATTTGCTTTCGAGGGCGATACGACGAGTATAGCGATTTTCCAACTTTTCGATATGACTTTTATAGTACGATTTCTCTTTCTCGTCAAAATTACTTCATCATTGGACTTAAATTACTTTCCAGCAAGAATTTTCTTGAGATCTGAAAACTGGAAAAAGTCGCTAGAGGTTAAATCTGGAGAATATGGTGGTTGGGTAAGCAATTCGAATTCTTTCAATTTTGCCATTATTTTCATGGATATGTGACACAGTGATTGTCTTGGTGAAACAACACTTTTTTATTTTGCAAATGTGACCATTTTTTGCGATTTCAGCCATCAATCGATCCAAAAGTGCACAGTAATAGTCGCTGTTGATGGTGGTTCCTTTTTTGATATAGTCGATGAATATTATTCCGTTTGCATCCCAATATACAGACGACACCTTACCGGCCAACTTTTGCGTCTTTGCTCGCTTTGGATTCGGTTCGTCGAGTGCTGTCCACTTAGCTGACTATCTTTTTGATTCTGGTGTGTAATTGTGAAGCCATGTTCCATCCATTGTTGTGTTCCATACAGACGATAGAATTCCATTTTATTGTGGTTTAACAGCGTCAAGCACTCTTCTGAAGCATCGAATCGTTATTTTTGATCGACTGTGAACTCAGGCGGCACCCAATTTGCACAGAGCTTTCGCATACCCAAATGTACGTAGAAAATAGTAAAAACACTACCATCTGATATCTTTACAATGTCAGCTCGCGCACCTTCAATATGCGATCGTATATAACCAATTCGTGGATTTCTTTGATGTTTTCTGAAATAACAGCCTCATTTGGGCGTCCACTGTGCTCTGCATCATTTATGCTGGTACGACCACATTTAAATTCAGCAATCCACTTCTCTACCATTTATATCGATGGAGCAGAGTTCTTTTAGTTTTTTTATATTTTATACTATGCAATCTTTGTTAGGGGCTGAAGGCTCTCCCAGCTCTTTCACGGTTCGCTTATTTACGTCCTACTTTACGCTTGATAGCCATATCGAAGACGTACGGCTATAGGTCCGATTTACGTAGAACCATCTGCGCATTGCATAGCTCCATGCCAACCTATAGTACTGACATGGAAGATGGGACGACCCATAATTACTGCACTCCAATAGAGGGTCATAGATGTGTTAATTAACACCACCGATGAAAAATCCCTTTTGCATTTTTGTATTTATTTATTGATAACTTCACAACTATGAAAATTAATAGTTATCATTCAAACACACAAACAAAAATAAACCGAAAATGTTTTATTTAGTAGATTTTCGACATGTAACATCAGATTTCCATTTTTTTCAAAAACAAAAGTTGCTCCACACAAAATGTTATAAGAACTCTCGAATCAATAGCCAGATTGCTGTCAAATTTATACACGTACCGTTTGAAGGTTACTTACTACTAAATAAAAATCATATGGAAAAATTCTAGTAACGTCACCCTACGGACTTATTGAATGACCCTGTAAACGGATAGTTTTTTATTTGCAATTATTATTTTCTTTTACCTCTTGCATTTGTTTCTACTTTTTGAATAGAATTTTTGAAAATATTTAATTGTTGTAAGATTCCTTTCTATGTAATAAAAAATTAAAAATTTAATTAATGAAAATTTAACCAAGTTGAAAAAGATATTAATAATTTATCGCTAGCATTACACAAGACAAAAATATGCCAAAACATGATAAATCATATATATTTTTGAAAAATTTTGAATTCAAGAATTTTCGTAACAATTTAATATATTAGATATCTATAATTTTTATTGCTACAGTTACAAACAAAGAAGCAGTTAAATTAGTATATCCCGTTTTAATTGTCTGCATCTGCAAAAGCCATTGAATGTAAACCTGACTTAATATACAGTCGCCCAATAAAGTCTACGTACACCTCAATAAAATGCATTTTTATCGAAACCAACGAAATTTTACAAATATTGCTTTTGTTAAATTATGTCTTTTAAATTAGTAATAAGAACTTTATGTAGAAAATTTCAAGAATTTATTTTAACAAGGTATAATTAGCAATTTATTACTTTTGATAGACAGAAAAGTCTACGTACATTATATGAAAAATAATGTATTTATTCATGTAATGGTATTATTAGCAATCGTTTTTCGTTTTTTTTTAAATTGGCATAAAGTTAGAATAGATAAAGTTAAAAAAGAAAGTTCATAGTTTTTGTATTTTGTTAAATATGCTTTAACGGCATAGTGGTAAAACTTTTCTCAAGACATAAAAAACATAACTATCAATCTACGAAAGGTGAGTAAGTCCTATGCTGAAGTCGCTTAAATTGTCGGAAAAGCTCATTCAAACATACAAACAATTGTTGAAAATTATAATTTAAATAAAACACCTGAAAATAAATCTCGATCAGGGTGACCAAGTAAGTTATCTAAGCGTAATAAACGAGATGTTTTTAGAATTATCATATTTGACCCCAAAACTAGTGCAACAGACATTGCAAAAGATCTCGAAATAACTAAAAAAAAAATATTCATCCGGAAACTGTACGAAAAGTTTTGATAAAAAGTAGTTCACAATCGTATTCCAAGAAAGAAACCGTGTTTGAGTAAAATTTATATCGAAAAGCGCCTGAACTTCGGAGAACAACATCAAAATTTTAGTTTAAAATTTTGGAAAACGTTTATTTTTACCGACTTGTCCAAATTTAACATTTTTGGACATGATTGACAGCAAAGAGTTTTGCGTTGATCTAATCAGATTTAGAATTGAGGAACTTAACGCGAACCTGAAAATATCGCTATTTTGTATGGTGTAGGTAGACTTTATTGCGCGATTATAGATCATACGAGATATAACCCAAAAGTAAACAATTTCAAATTGATTGATTGATTGATTGATTGATAGGACTGTAGGACCAAGCGCTAGGCAAGATTCCCGGATAACGCCGGGCCTATTCCTACAGCCGTTTACATAAAACGATAGGTAAGGATAGGAAGGTATATTAGTTAGGAAAGAGCGACCCGGTTACAGACACCATGACAGTCGGTACTAAACTACTATTAGCAGACAATCACAAGACAATCACAATTCTAATTTACTAGTCTGCAATCGCCAATCAGCATTCTCCAGTCCGCAACACCTATCTGCTCCGCTGTGTTTTGAATAAAATTAAAACTAGATTAAAACTAAGATCCTAAAATAAATTTATTAGTTAGTCGCTCAGGAATCTGTAACTTAATTAATTAATTTTATTATTTATTTCAACTCCCATCCGCACAACTAATCTAATTAAAACATAAGTACAGAACTCTGAAAGAATTATTATTATTTTTTTAACTTATGGCTCAGGTATCTGAAACAATTTAATTAATGATATGATAGTTCATAGTTTAAGCCATCCATTACGATAATGTTACCATAAGTCGTCTGTAACATGCTCATCAGAGAATTAAAATAGACTAGGGTGACAATCTTCAGCAGAACCATTTTCCTGTTACATAATTACTAAAATAATAAAACAATATAATTTGTACGTAAGATCTATATCATTTTCACATTATCATTGGTTATTATTTTTATTTGGATAAGAAGGACATTTCTAATTCCATCATATGTATTTGTGTTACCTCAACAGTTGAAACTGGAGTATTTACGTTAATTATCCTGGGGTCTTCTCATCATATGCTGCATATAAATTTGCGTTCCTATATTTCCAAATCCACCACCATCTAACGCGAGGGGTAATATTTATTTATTTTATGACCCGACAGCATTTCATATACATTCGTGTATAGGGTAAATTATTAGATAAATAAATAATTGAGTAAGTTAGCTATTACCTGCAACTTAGCTATAACGTATTAAAATTAAATCATTTAATAAAATTCTAAAAATAAATTTACTAGATAGGAATCTGTTACTTAATTTTATTAATTTAATTATTTATTTAAATTCCAGTCCACACACCAATCATAGTTAAATAAAAACACAAATTCTTAATTAATTAACTTAAGGCTCCTGAATCTGTAACAATAAATTAAATTAATATGGTATGCTAGATTAAGTACCCGTCAACCATTTCGCTGATGATACCATAATATTAGAATATGTTTGTCAGAAAATCAAAATAAATCTGAAAACGTTTTACATTCCAAAATTATGCAACCTCTTTTTTTTTTTTAAATAAAATAAACTTTTCTTGTAAACCCCCTCCAACTATAATCATATTTACACTTATATAAATAGTTAAAACCAAACCTTTTCCTATAATTATTTTTATTTTTATTAAATTATCGTGATCAGGGATGCCACTCTACCACAAACGTAGTAGATCCAACCCGACCTTCACCGTTTATTAATCAAAAAACAACAACTGATATCGACTTCAAAAAGCAACACTAAATCCAAATATGAAACTTACTACGAACTTTATAAATTGAAATAACGCATGGACAAACCACAGGCACGCATGCTCGACACGCAGGGAGGAATGCCACATACATGCAGAAAGTATGGAGCAGAATCACCCCGAAAAAGGAGGAAATCGACACCCCCGGAGCGAGCCCCATTCAAGCAAACCAAAACACGATCCAAACTCAACATTCAACCAAACATACATCTATTAGTAGTAAACAAACTCTAAGACTAGACCCCGATTATAAGCATTCAACCTATAAACAAATTCAAACCACCCTTAATAACGGGACACCATCCTACACAAAAATAAAAAGTGCCGACCTTTCTCAACCGACAGCCAACAAAACGATATCCATCCAAGCACCCCACGTTCCAGCGAATCCTCCGGCTCCCAACAAATTCCACTCGCGTCCAAAACCCCACATGCCACCAAAGGCTCCCAACCGCCACCGCAACTAGCTCAACCATCATGCCTGTCCCAATCACTTCCAGCCACGAAACATCCCTCCCCCCAACCACAGCAGTGCCATGAGGCAAACAACAAATCACCAGCATGCAGCTACAAAAACCTACAAAACCCGATTCCTCCAATCCCAGCCCACTCCAGAATCGGCAACATCCTCCAAAAATCCAGGCAAAACATCAAAACCTCCCGACACTCTACAAAATTGAATGCTTCCAAACCACCACTGCAAAAGTGCTACAATCCCGCCGACACCCAAACATTCTTATAGTTCCAACTCCCCGCCCCTAAAATGAAATCCCCGCCTGACTCGTCATAAACTTCCAGACTAAACAACCCTCAAACACAATCCCAAAATGTACCTCCAAAATCTAAACACTCCTGTCCTACAAAATCCCTGAGGATGTGTACACTTTCCTTATTACCTATGTGTCACACGCACCCTTGTGCTATACACACGTTACCACAACTGATTCTATTTCGCACTCAAATAAGACTTCCTATCAAATGATATGAATGGAGCCCCTCGAAGTTAACACCAACTCATGCCATAAACAGTAGAAATCGAAGCAGATCCGCCACACCTACAGCAAAGTGACACCCTGAACGTAGGCATACGCATCCTTTAAAACTCTCCAAAACAGGACACTCAAACCCGATACAAGACAAATCCGGCATTCTCCATCACCGGCAACGCACCCCGGGACTACGGCTGAAAACCATTCAATCCCAAAACCCGCGACCAAGTCAAGAGTAGGCCCGATTCGAATGACGAAAAATTAAAACCAACAACACACAAATGTCGACGAGACTGAAACAACTTCACAATCATGACTTAGAATCACTAAACTATCAATCCTGCAGTTCAATGAGCCCCTTCGGAGGACGCCACTAGACTTCGGACCGAGCCGAAACCGAACAAGAACATGTTGGAGGATGCAACCTCTATCGATACCTGGAACTACATGCCATCAAATCGCTCCGAACCCCTCAGCACCTCTGCCGCTAAAAGGAAGCTTCCATTACTAACCCACCTTAGACAAACATAAAAATCAATCCAGCCACGGCAACGGCCGAAAACCTCCGCTTACATATGAAACTTCTAACACGAATAAAATCCACTGGAAACCAGAACATCAACCGCCGCTTATATATGAAACTTAAAACACGAATGGAATCCACTGGAAACCAGAAGATCCACCATAACATCATGAAGTACTCAGACAAATAGCCGTCAAACATCAACCGAACCAAGTCCACAAAGCACTGTATGCATTTATATATTATATTATATTATATGTACACAAATATAAACAAGATCAACCCTGTATACATTGCCCGTATACGCATTGCAATATTATTGATCTATACTGTCTTGATCTATATATGTATAAGCAAAATATATGAAACAAAAGGGAAGGGAAATACATAGTCATATATTTAGAATTTTATTTGACTAATGCAACTAAGAAAACAAAAACAAAATAACGTGCTATATAAAATTTAACAAAAATTTATATGCAATCGTTTTCAAGGACATCAAAATTTAGACTATAGAATGTGAATTTGTGTTTTCCACAACTGAAGTATATAAAAAGACACAAAACACATGCAGTGAACGCGTTACAATTCAAAAAATTCCCTCCACTGTATGCCTTGCTTGATATATACATTATGATACATAAAACAAAACAAAATATAAAAAAATCATCCAGAGGAAAGGGAAATAATGAAGATCGAATTATGGGATTGGCTCGTAAAAAGAAACAAAACAAAAACACACGTGTCGCATTCAATCGTTTGCAACGAAAAATTGTGTGAGAGAGATATTGCAATTGATGTCTATAATTATATACCAATACCATTACTGGCAATGTATACACGATGCAAATTGACACACACATAAATATGATATATGTACATCCACCATAATATATACTTAAACCTTAATATATATAATGCAATATATAATATGTATAATATAATTTAATATTAAATATAATAAAATATAATATAATATAATAACGATACTCATCTGAGTTTACAAAAATTAAGCCACAAACACACACAAACGAATTTATTTTATTTAATTAAACACCGAGTGGAAAAAAACACGTCCACTCAGTGTGACGACTAAAACTGAACTCCCCAAAAGTAAACAATTTCAAATTATAAATAAATTATTTTTTTTTATTATCTAATCTCTAATTTGTTTTGGGACTCAAGGCACTTCCTACTTGTTCGCGTTTCGCTTATTTACGTCCTTGCTTTTACACCATTACAGCCAGTTCGAGGACGTACGGCTATAGATCACTGCGCCACCTGGGCAGTACAAGTAAAATATTGGCGAAATAGTTTTATTTAAGATAGCGAAAATATACAATATTATTTTATGTATCAAAATATTATTCAAACTGATCATATTATTTCATTAGTGCCGTTGGCTTCTATCTCTTAAAACGTCTCTGCATACTTGCTATCCAACGACTAAGCAAGCACCATCATACCATGCACCTCCACATTCACATTTTGAACAATACGCTGTCTATGTAACGCTTAAAACTTTTTTTTTTCATCTACCGTTCATGTCTTTACATTCTATGGAGTCATCATCTATGAGGGTCTATTGATACAATAACAAAAGGTTTCGTATTGATAATTCGACGTCAATTCAGAACAACAAATTCTTTGCCTAAATTTAATACTGAAAGACGATCAAGTCACAGATGTTGAGCGATTGTGTTTTTCCTCGATCTGTATTTTATTTTATTTTGTTTATAAAAATACATGTTTAGTGAAAGTAAAAGTGAATAAATAAATATTCAATTAATATACAAACAAAAATAAAATTGATAAGAAAAGATTGTGAGAAATCGCGCGCACGTGCAAATACGAATGCAGATCACTTTATTTGTTTTTTATTTATCTCTCTTCCTCTTGTATATATTTTATTTACATCATTACGGTTGTTTTGTTCGATGTACATATGATGTCACGATATTTGTATTTATTAATCGTAAACTCTATTTGAACAACACGATTTGGCGAACTTATTTATTTATCAATACATAATATTTAATAATTAATATTCGTAAAACGAAACGACCCATCTTCAATACTTGATATGGAATATATGTATGTATATAAAAGTTACCGATGTCTTAACTGTCAAATGAACTGTCATACTGCACTCACATTTTGACATTGATTATCTGACAAATCAGATGAATATACTCAAGATTGAACGACACCAAATTATCCAAATTTAAATTGAAAAACAATGTTGATTTGTCTGAAGGATAACGATTTTCAGATTTTTATTGCTGCTAATCGTACCTGTGATAAAAATCGTTAATATATATATATATATATATATATATATATATATATATATATATATATATATATATATATATATGTGTATATATATATATATATATATATATATATATATATATATATATGTATATATATATATATATATATATATATATATATATATATATATATATATATATATATATGTATATATATATATATATATATATATATATATATATATATATATATATATATATATATATATATATATATATATATAAAGGATTTTCGTAAGGTTAGTTAACAGATGTTAAGAAGACAGTTGCTTTACTGATTGTTGAAATATTCATAACAATATTATTTTGTCGAAAATAGTGATAAATCATTTGTGGATAACTATAAACTTATTTCTATTTTGTCAGCAAACCTGAAAACTTTTGAATGTAAGATAAGCAATGTTTTATTAAACGAATACGGTAAGTTTATTATTCAGAAAGATCATTGATTTCCTTGGTCGCGTCACTCCAATATTTGAATTTACATATTTTGCTATTAAATTAATGTTTAGTTTCGCAAATTGATTGTGTTTCCCGAATTTTGAAAACATTTGATAGAGACTGGCATGAGTGTTTTTCCAAATTGTAGAAGATTGGTATTCACCCAAAATCTATTACTGTGGATAAGATCTTAAGCTTATGATCGCAATCCATTAAAGAATTTTTAATTTCGGATGTTGAATAAATCACTCACCAACAACAGAAAAGGAACGTTTATATAGCACATCAAGCCAGCCACTTAAAACCCTAAAACGATAAATGAAATAAACGATATCTACAAATTGCAGAAAGATATCGATAACCTACCATCATGGTGTGAGTCTTTTTTGCTCTCTTAAACCAGCAATTATAAGCCCCATGCTATATCTTTTCATTGAAGAGATAATTCTATTGTTCAGCAGTTAAAACGAATGGTTAGCTTACGTACTTGAAATTAAAAAACTAAGAAACATTAACACCTGTCGTAAACATGTGCTTTAAAAACCATATAAAACTACAAATCAGAGCTAACACTATGTTTGGATTCATTAAACGGTGGAAGGTGTCAATACATTATAGACTATAAAAATAATATGTATAATATGTACTATGTATATAATATGTAATAATATGTACTATGCAAACGTCAGATGTCAATTAGAATGTGCAATCAATATATTGATTAGAACTAATTCGAATTATTACTAACAAAATATCATAATGTTTGATGATAAATTAAGTTTTGGTAAACTTGAATTAAAAGTGTTTATCATAATATAACTAGATTACTTACTAGATTACTAGATTAGTTATACTCCATAAACGTATCTGTATCAAGCAAAGTCTTAAAACTATACTTATTTTATATTTAATATAACATAATATAATTACTTATCACATAATTGCCACTTTATAATCAAAAGTCAATTTTTTAGTGACAAATTTTAAATGTCAAAATTCAATTTTTTTGCAATACGTATGCGTAATCACCTTGAGTAACTAAGTAAATACACAATAGCAACGACAAAACTATGAATAAAAAAATTCATATGTGCATTTCAACATTTAATGTTATTATTTCAACTTGCCTTATTTCCGAATATTATTAAATTTTTGAGTTTTTGACTAATATTTTTATAAAATACAAAACAAAATTAGTAAATCAAATAAATATATAGGATAAAACTATGGTTGAATATCTAGAAATAAACATTAAACAATTAAATAAATAAAAATTATCTAAATAAGTCATTCGACAAAAAAAATGCATAGCGTATGTGAATTACCAAAATCCAAAAAAAAAAACATAAATTAATATTGCTTATACACTTATTTATATAGTCATTTTATTAACCTTATACATGTATTACAAAATTTATCACCTCTCGTTTATTATGAACGACATTAAAATATATAAAAACAATATTTTCGCCGCAACTAAATATAAAATGTTTAGAAAATATAAAAAAGAAATATGTACTATAAAAACGATAAATAAAAATTTAATTCTTAAATTTGTACTGTATACCTTTTCTTGAATATAGTTTTGAAAAAATTTGTAGTACAAACATATTTATTTAAATTTAAAACAGTTTACGCATAAATAATTAAAAATTGTATGCTTTGTATATGCAATGTAAATAAATCATATGTGTTAAACAGCTTAAAAATGAAATGTTGCGATCGATAAAGAAATCAAATTGTTTGTCAAATACCATATATTGTGGATTAACATAATATGTAATTAAACATATCAAAACTGACAAAAGATTTATTTTAACAGATTGTTGAAACTAAAAGTTAGGTCATTGTTTCTTTATAAATAAGTATAACAAAACTTTGTTTATTAATTCAAGAATAAATCTTATGATTGACAATAGAATTGGATTCAAATGAACCAGCTTATACTATCAATATAATACGTAGGTAGTTAAAAAAGAAACCAGCAGATGATCCACTCATAATATTTTGTTACGATTTCGCTGAGTTTCAATTAAAATTGATATCGGTTCGATCACTGGATTTTGAAAATAAAACTCAAAACTATGATATTTAAACTTAACTTATTTTACACAATAAAATCCAAAATTAGTTCAGAAATAATTTTTGTGACACTTATTTTTCACAATTATTATCATCAATATTAACACCCTTATTCTCTTAGTCGAGTCACCTGACGTTTATTACGACAATAGATTTTTTGTTTCTCTTAAGCGAATGTGACGACTGTCGGCGAATCTAGCGACAAACATGATATTCTAGTAGTCATTAGAAAAGTTTCTTGTCGACATAGGCGACATTTTTAGACGTGCAGTTTTGTGAAGTGATATCAATACAGAAAAAGAAAAAACGTTAGTTTTTAGTTACATTTATTTTGAAATATTTATATTAAAACATTGTTTAAATTATTATTTATTTATAAGTAGTAAAATCACAAATGTTAGGCAGTGCATGGAGAAGATCGTAGGGGTAGAAAAAGTGTATTTTGGTAGTTCAAAATTAGAATTTATAAATAAATGGAATGCTGAAAAATTAAATTCATTGGGACGTCCAATACGAGATAGAATAATGAAATATGCTTTTTAATACAATTATAATGTTTATTTTTAATAAAAGATTTGAATATTGAATTCATTATTTGCATTCGAATTCTTTGTCCGGCATCCATATTATTTTCGTCTGCAATTTTCGTTGGTCGGTCTATGTATATATTTCAAAGAAACGCAGCGAAAATAATTTAAATAAATAAATATTCTTAAAAATCATAAACAACAAACAAAATTGACAACTAAAATAATTGTCAAATATTGAGGAAATTATTTGTGTTGCCCGATCAATTCAGGTTTTAATATTTGTCACGTCACGGCATCACAGCCGACTAAGGGAATACTGATTTTAAATTTAAGTGACGCGACAACTGTCACGGCGAATTAAACGACTCGACAATAGGAATAAGGGTGTAAATTGAACTCTTTATTTCACTAATTATCACTTCACAATATGAGGGTTTCAAATTCTGAACTGGACTGAATAGATCCAACTCTAGACTTATACACACGACGTCAATCCTTGTAGAATTTTCCATCAACCGCATACTTGGTTACACTTCGCGAACTTTCCACTATTCTGCATTCGTCGTATTTTGTAACACTCCACCTAATAAGTTCAACGTAAATTCTCGTGGATTGAGTAAAATTTTTGTTGATTGTATATTTTCATTGATTAAGTATTATATTTTGTAAAAATTAGGATTAAAAATTATTTTCTGCTATATATTTTTGAACTTTCTGTTAACTCTAACTCTAACTTTCTTTTACTGTGATTCGTCACAATTTTAAGAAGATGAGAACATCACCTTTAAAGTAGCCACTCCAACAACATCTAGTGGCTTTGATATGGGGTAGTTGATCATGCAACAAATTAATAAACAGATTCAACAAATGAGCGAAGGTTTCAAAACTGATATGATTATCGACGAAAAGGTATTGAGAGCCGGACAAGAGAAAAAGATCGTAAGTTGCAAAGATCATATGATTGCTGAATAAGTTAAGTTGATAACCAAACAAGCGAGTATGATGGAACAAATGGAACTACAGAAACAGTTTAGTAAAATTGAATGGCAGTTTTAAGTGGGAAATCACACTCTAAAGAAAAGTCCGAGTAATTAATTTCTGATTAACGATTTACGAAGATCGAGAAAGCGTTCACGGATTTAAAAACCAAGTTTTCTGCCCAAATTGCTCAACCAAGCAGCTCAGTTAAATTAAAACCACCAACGTTACAAAACCATTTAGCATCTTGAAACTGCTGTCTAAAATAGCGACCATAAGAAACGGTTGGTGTCAAGATTAGACCGGAACAATAATAGTAGCGTTTAAAGGAAGTGCTACAGTATTATTACCAGACTTTAAACGTAAAGACTACGGAAAAATCATTTTGACATGAGGGAAGTTCCGAGGAAGGGTTCCGGGATGGTAATAGTAAGATGAGATGTTGAGTTTGTGATATAACTGGTCACAAATCAAGTGATTACTAGAAAATTAGGCGTTAATAGGCGAGAATACTATCTCCTATATTTCGGGTTTTATGAGGAAAAATGGATTCGTATTGGATTTTGAACAAGTGATGTAGAGTTTTGGTAACATCAAGCGGCCACTTATATGGAATAAGGGAAAACCAATTGTATGAAGTGTCATATTATATCATCGTTCGAAGTTGTCATCGATAAAGAGTTCAATTAATAGTGAAATATAAGTGTTTAAAATATTAAATATTTATGTGTGAATTATTTAGTTATTGTGGACTTAACTTTGTGATATAAATTAAGTTTAACATTTAGTTTCTAGATGATCGATTTTGAAAACAACTTTATCTTTTAAGAATATCAATAGTTAAGATAAACTTTAGCGTATCAGTTTTATCAAAGTTAGTAAATAATGTTTAAGATTATTTTTATAAAGGTTAAATTAAAACCACAGTAATAGATGAAAAACCAAATGGCACTGTGGTTAAAACAGTGGTAGTTGAAGCGCGTAATACCGCAATCTTTCATATTCAAAAATCTTATATGAGAATTTAAATAAAGTTTATGTTTTGCCTTTAATACTATTAAGGTAATACTGTAGGGCCATGTATATATTAATTACTACCATAACACGATCATTCTATTGGAAAAAATAGATATGTTCAAAGTTACTGATTAGTGGTAAGATTTTTAAATTTAACATAAATGATTGTTAATTGATACAATAGGAATTTCTCAATTAATTAAATAGTTTTTGATTATTATTGGTTCTGTGATAACGATTCTCGTTGATTGGATTCTACCAATAAATTCACAATTAAAAAAATCTCCAAAAATGTATAATTTTTGGTTATTGTTTCAAAATTCTGCTATAATTCGCAATAAATAAATAAAAAAACAATAACGTTGTCTTTGTCTTTTAGTTTGAGTTTTATAAATATTTTCTCTTTCCGACTTTTTTGACTGTCAGTCAATTTTTCCCATGGAATAGAGCCTTTAATGAGATTTCTTGATTGGCATGCTTATGGTTGGATTGCTTGACTTGTAATATTTTATTTTCAATGCTGTATAAATCAAAGGCGTATAAACTAAAAACCACTTTTCTGATAACAATGGACGATTTAATGATTTCGTTGATTAAATTGCAGTTAAACAAGAAGAATTATTTGTATATTGTGCGAATGTTGGTTTTGAAATCGACAAACGGATAAAAGATAAGATGCATAATGAAATGGAATTATGTCCAGGTTAGCAGTTTAATTGATTTATTTGTTTAAATAGTTTCCGTACACTGTATCATATTGTATATCAAAACGCTTTCGGGTTATCGTAAATATAAATAGCCCTCGCGATAAATAGTGTACGGCTGGGGAATTAGGACACATCTTTAGATACAGCATAAGATGGGATGATCCGTAGATGTAAAATAAATGACGTATTTCAGTTAATTTGCTTATGATTTTTGCTAAGCACATAAACTATTTGAGCAAATAAACTTTTTATTAGAGAAAAACCTACTACGTTCATAATAAATCATTCAAAACGAGTCACTATTTGGTTTATAATTTCTTTAAAAAAATGTACGGCTTTTAGCTGGTGAAACTGTAACTGGAGAATAGATATTATTTTTATATATAAATAAAGGTATATCCAATACTTTAATTATAAATAAAACGTTTTTTTAAATCTAAGCAAATTGTGAGTTTTATTAAAGATTTAAAACAGCCCAACTTGAAATACCTTTATATAGTTGTGCACGCATAGTAAACCATGATAACAAATTTATACTTAAGAGCAGTTTCAAAAGTAGACGAAAACTAAAATTTAATTTTAACATGTATTTTAAGAAAAAAAGTGAGATGGATGTTGTCATATTAAATTAATCTTTTCTTTTTAATTTAGGTGTTGAAACGATAAAACTCAATCCTCTTCTTATTTTTGAGGACTGATCTCAAATGTTATATTAAATCCAAAAATTCATTCGAATTGCGGTAAAAACTTGCTAAACACTCACTAGAAATCTGATCTTGTACGAGTTATCATTCGATAATCAATAGATGCGGCAAACAATAAAACGTATGCAGATTATATATTATACACTCTAAGATATTAACAATATCTTTTAATCCTTCGTTTGATGATAATTATAATCAATTAATATTTTTAGACTTATAGTCTTTTTAATGTTCTACCAAATCTTTGTTCGTACAATCATTCATAAATCAAAACAAAACAAAATAGGATTTTATTTAATTTTATAGATTTTGAAACTTCTAACATTTTTAAAACTTAACCAAAAAAGTATCTGTGGTAAATGTAAAATAAAGGATTGCAAATTTTTTTTAGATATTATTAAGGAGTATCATGCATTAAATTTTGATGGAACCTTTCAGATTATCATATCGTAAATATAAAAAAGTTAACATAAATTAATATGATTTACTTTATTATTTTTAACTAGTTATTAGTTTTCTATGTGATAGTATTTCTCATATTTAACGTACATATAGTAAACATACGTTTATCACAATAAATCATATGAACACATTACAATAGCTCAAAATATTGGCACAATAAAAAGAATGGTTTTCCAATATATGAATGCATGAAGTTATGCTCCTACTTATTTCTATTAAAACGACATCATATGAACACATTACAATAGCACATCTTATGTACATACATGCATAGTATATGCGTAGCGCATGTATATTTATCTATTTAGTATCTAAGTATCTAAAAAACATGAGATAATTTCGTTTATTGTATTATTGTCTTTCAACTTATCTTGTTATTTCCTCAAATTATATTTAGATGGTTATGTAAAATTATTGTATGTATTTGCACTACTACTTAACTATAATTTTAAGATAGTATAATAGTATACGAATATGACATAATCATGAAATTTTGGGTCAAAAAAAATTTTTTTTTACCTTAATCACCATTTTATGTCATTTAATGCGAGAAATAACAAATCAAAAACAAATTTTTTTTCTTAATACTCTTCAAGGCATAATAATGTAAAATTACTTCCTTAAATTTAGTTTATTCCCTTAAAAATTAAGAAGACTTGAACTATTCTCAACAGTACAATATAACGTGAGATTATTTTGCCAATTTTATAATTTTTAAGTATCTGTCGCTACTAGTAAAATGAATATAGATGTATATTCATACTCTCAATTCTCTTGGATACAAACTAATTTACCTCATTATCAAAAAAAGCCGCTCGTATATATCTAGATAGCAATGCTTACTTTAATACAAATTTATTTGAATCAAACACATACATAATTACATATATACATACATACGTTCTATATCTAATGATATTTCGTATTTTTTAATTACATATAAATGAATACTTATGTTTAATTAAAACAAAACCAAATATAGTATACACATATATTGCATACTATTATAACTTAAAACAATTTATTTATTTTTATCTTCAATTTATTTATTATCTACTATTTAATTCAAACTATTATATCAACCTACGCCGGCATCTGTAATGCTGTGTGCCTTTTCAAGGTGAAAGGTCAATTAACAATGTTACATATAATTAAAGCTCAAAATATGTATAATATTATGTTGCATTAAGTATATTAAGACATTTTAAAGAAAAAGCCAGATAATTTTAGCGCACAATTAATATTTCCTCTTTTGTGGCATTAAGTAAATGATCTACTTAGTTTTACAAAAATTTAGTTTAGAACGCTTTTCTTGAAAATTTGTGGAAAGACCTCAATGAAATCAAAAGCACGCTAGAAAATGTATGGAAGAATTTCATTTTTGCTACTTTTCGGCATAAAATTAATTATATCTAAAAATTTTATTTCCTGGGCCTACAAAGAAAATGTGTATAAGAAATTTATTATTGATTTTAAAATTTAGAACAGCAGCTGAAAACAACAAAAGTGTAGGAAGTTAGAATACGTTTGGCATTGGAGAATTTAGATGAAAATGAACTCGAATTGGACATGAGGTCCAGCCTCGATTTATAATATTAGCTTAAAACTACCAGCAATTAAACTAGACCGCTTTGAATGAGATAAAAAAAGGATATTATGTTTAGAGCCGTTTGATTTCTATGTTCACCATAATTCGCGATTATCAATAGCAAATTAATTATAGTATTTAAGATTTTCAATGGAGGTTATTGATACAAAATTTTGTGTCCTCGAACTATCAGAATGCCTGAAAACTATAAATTGATACAGATTTGAAAAGAGAAAATAATATCACCTAGTTGAAAGTTTAACCTCACAAATTTTATTAAATTTACTAGATAAAGTAAACTCACAATTCCGGTCACTCAAGAATCTTGGCCGTACAATTAGCTTTTGGGGTATTATTGTATTTTTAATAATGTTTTAATTTTATAAGAAAATAAAGATCAAATCGAGAAAAGAATTTTAAAGAAAATATCTAAATTTATCAAAACTAGAAGCAACTCCTAAAATTAGATCAACTTTTTGTTATATATTGGAATTCAAGAAGTTTAAACAACTCAAATCAATCCACGCAAAAGTTATAATGAATTAAGGTAAGAATTATTACATACCATATGTTAATAATTCAGTTTACATAAATAGTCGAATTTCTTGTATTTACAGCAAAACAACGTTGTGCTAAAGTGTTATCATAACATTCTTCCAATGACGATCGAAGATCGAACGACGAAGGCATGTTGATAGACGCATAATCATTTGTTGAATTGTAATATGTTGTTCAATTTAAACTTGAATTTTGATTACCAATTTTACTCAGCTTGGGTGAATTTTTTTCGGTTATGCTTCAGAATAAAGGCTTTTGTCATCTATTCGAACAAACTTCGTCAGAATACCTAAGTAATATGCTTCAAAGATTTAGGTAATCAAAAGAATAAGATAATCAAATCAAACGACTCAAATCAATCCACGCAAAAGTTATAATGAATTAAGGTAAGAATTATTACATACCATATGTTAATAATTCAGTTTACATAAATAGTCGAATTTCTTGCATTTACAGCAAAAAAATGTTGTGTTAAAGTGTTATCATAACATTCTTCCAATGACGATCGAAGATCGAACGACGAAGATATGTTGATAGACGCATAATCAGTTGTTGAATTGCAATCTGTTGTTCAATTTAAACTTGGATTTTGATTACCAATTTTACTCAGCTTGGGTGGATTTTTTTCGGTTATGCTTCAGAATAAAGGTTTTTGTCATCTATTCGAACTAACTTCGTCAGAATACTTAAATAAATTGCTTCTAAGGTTTTGGGAATCAAAAGGATAAGATAATCAAATAGCATTTTCTACCAATCCTTCCGAACAACACATTACCTACAAAAAACAATAAATTTATGACAGAATAACTAAAATTAGGAAATACTTTTATCTCTAGAAGGGTTAGGTTAAGAGTAGTTTGCAATCATTATTATTTTTTGCATCATTGCTTATTCAAACCGGAATTCATTCACCACTTTACGACAGGTGTTTGTAGGTCCACCAAAACCACTATGTCGATAATCATGCAATTCAGTATTAAGCATAGAACCAGTATTAAAAATTGATTTGTCAAACATTATTGTTCATTTACAACTCATAAAATTGCTATCAGTTTATATATATTCCCGACAGATTTTAATACATCCAGAAGACCAAAGCTATCAACATTATATCTGCTGGCGGTTTAATGATGAAAAACTAGTATAGAATTATAAACTAAAAATTTCAATATATGGCACAACATTAGCACCGTTTTTAATAACACATTATTTGCTCAACTAACATTTGAAAATAAGACTAAACATTCTTGTGCCAGTGACCCTATTAGACAAGATATAGGGTTTGTCAATAAGAGGGATATGATTTCTTTAAACACACTAATTATTAAGGAAATCGAAATGTTTTTTATTTAATGTGAAGTACAATGGAAACAATTAAGTTCTGAATAAAACATCATTTAAATGGCCTCCACGGCTACTTCTGCAGGAACGAATTCGATGAACCCAATTCTCGAGCACTTTTTCCACTAAATAAAATAGTATGTCATAAAGAGCACGTTCAATATTGACTTGTCAAACTTAAAGAGAGTTTGGTTTATTACTAAAGACCAATGACTGCAAATAACCCTACAAGAAATAGTCTAATGGTGTTAAATCACAACTTTTTGGAGGCCATTCAATATCACAATTTCTAAAATACTTAATCAAATTTCCAAACTTTTCTCGCAATAAATACAAGTGTTGCACTTGCTGTGTGGCACGTAGCTCCGTCTTCTTGGAACCAAATGTTGTCAAGATCAACTTCTTCCAATTTCGGCCAAAAAATGTTGGTTATCATCGATCTATACCGATATAGGTGTTACCAACTTCATTACGAAAAAAATAAGGACCGATGATTCCACCAGACCAAAAACCACACCAAAATGTCAATTTATGTGAATGTTATGGTTTTTCAAGAATAATTTGTTCGCACCAGAATCGACGGTTTTGTTTATTTACCACACCACTCAGATGGAAAAAGCGCACGAAAAGTTTCAATTGGAGAACGATTATTTTGATAATAAAACTTCTTGCGTATATCTCCCATAGTGAAATTTTAAACATTATTGAATACAATGAAACAAAAAATGGCAGATCATGACATATTACAAGTGGCCGAAACGTTACTTAAAAATCATATCATTCCTATTGGAAAACCCTATAGTTACGATATATGATTTATTGTTAAGTACTTTGAATTCCTTTGTTAAAAATTCGCTTAAAAATCACAGAAGCGATTAACCTCAAATATATACTACTTCAAAAATCGTAGAAGATATTGCATATATTTAAAAAAAAAAACAGTGCGCTAATTCTTAAATTTTTCGTTATAATTTTATTTTTTCTTTATTTTTTCTACTTCATGTATGGTTCTGCCACTGAAGTAAATAACTATGAAATCGATATCTTATAAATCTATTATAACATTGAAAACAACCAAAATAATAATCCAAAATTTATCCCCTGTGGTTGGCGGGGATGCATAGAATTCCACCACAGCACAAATTGTTGAGTCAGACCCGACATATTAGGGCCCACAAGTAAAACTTTATATTTTATTTTATATTTTTTATCCCCTGTGGTTGGCGGGGATGCATAGAATTCCACCACAGCACAAATTGTTGAGTCAGACCCGACATATTAGGGCCCACAAGTAAAACTTTATATTTTTTTTCTTTATAATTTTTATTCGTTATTTACGTTCAATTTATTATTTCGCCCGCGTTAATTTATTTTAATTTTGTAGTTTTGCTTTAATTATTTCAATTTTTATTTTTTGTTGGGACCGTTCTTTCGCATTTTTGCGTACAAAAATGTTGTTTTTACAAAATTTTTTCAACATTTCCCGTGGGAGAGCCATTGTTTTTATAACAATCAAATAGACAACGCCGTTTCCAATTTCACCGAAACCGTTCTACATGGAATGAATAAATATATCCCATCATCCATTTCCAACCCCAATCCTAATTTTAAAATCTTTTCAAAAGAAGCCGCAAAAGCAGTCAGACAAAATAAATCTGCTCACAAGAAATATAAGCGCAACGAAATTTCGTTTGAAGAATATAAGGCCACACATAACATCTGTAAAAAAATCTGTGCTAAGGAAGCGAAAAGAGCTGACAACAAGAAAGCCGCTAAGGCTCCCGAGTTGAAAATCTCCGATCGCAACTTTTACCAGATGGTCGCATCGGTTGCCAATATTTCTAAAACTTCTATTTCAGCATTGAAATGTGCAGATGGTGCTTTGGTGGTGGATCCATATTTGCAGGCCGACTTACTGGCAAACGTCTTCACTTCGAACTCAACTTTAGTTGTCCCAGATGGAGTATCGCTCCGTCAATTCCGTATTGTGGTTCCAAAATGGATCCTGTTAACATCTCGGATGAAATTGTCTTGAGGAACCTGAAGGCAATGAACATTGATAAGGCCACCGGAACTGACGGGATTCCTGTTCGAATATTGAAGGAGTTTGCCAGTGACTTGGCTCCAATATTAACTAAAATTTTTCTCCTTTCTTATAAGCAAGGTAAATACCCCAACGCCTGGAAGAGTGCGATGGTGCAACCTGTTCTTAAACGTGGTTGTGATAAAACTGACCCTACAAACTACCGGCCAATATCAATTGTGTCAGCCGTGGCTAAAGTTTTTAGAAATGCATTAACCAACAACTGGTGCATTATCTTGAGATTAATAAAATAATTTCAGATAAACAATGGCTTCCGCGAAAGCCGCTCCACAACCGATCTTTTGACGTATGTTACAAACAAATGGAATCTCGCCCTTGAGCAACACGGCGAAGCCTTTGCAATCGCCTTGTATATATCCAAGGCTTTTGACAAGGTTTAGCATGAATCTCATTTGTAAACTTGTGGCATACGGCTTGGATTAGATGACCATCAAGTGGATAAAAAGCATTCTCAAAGACCGAAAGATCAACGTTGTGCTAAATGGGAGATCATCAACGACACACTTCCCAAATGCCGGAGTCCCTCAAGGATCAGTTTTGTCACCAACTTTGTTTTTGTTATACATTAATGACTTGTTGGATAGCACTGTAAACCCTATCCACAGTTTTGCCGATGATGCAACAGTGCACCCTTCTATTTCATTCGATGTCGAGCCTACTCTTTCACAGTTAAACGGTAAACGGCTGGAAGTTGTCACTTCGCTTAATTCCGATTTGAGTACAATATTTGAGTGGGGAGTTAAAAATCAGGTCAAATTTAACGAGAAAAAAACACAAATATGCACATTCACGCGTAAAATAAATCGCAACGAATACCCTTTTGTGGTAAAAGGACACGTTCTTGTGGGTTGTGACTCAATTCGTCTGCTTGGTGTTCAAATAAGCAACAATTTAAAATGGAATGAACACATTATCGCATTAGCCAAATCAGCTTCACGTAAACTCGGGTTCCTCAATAGATGCTGACGGTTTTTTAAATCGCATCAGGTTCTCCAAATATATAAAACCTTTATTAAACCGTGTATAGAATATTGCTGTCAGGTTTGGGGTGGAGCATATGGCACTGCTCTCCAGTTGCTGGATAGAGTTCAGCGGCGTGCCATCCGAATAATACGAAACCCCAGACTCACGAAAGATCTAGACAGCCTACAACACCGCAGAGATGTTGCAGAACTCTGCGTGTTCTATAGATTAATAAATGGTAAATGTTCTGCAGAATTAAAGAAGAAAATACCACCATTTGTTACCCCAGGGCGGGTAACACGAAGACCGGTTAATGCGCATAGATTTACGGTGAAAATGCCGAAACCTCGAACTGAAGACGAAAGCGCGAATTTATTTATCGAACATCTAAGAAGTGGAATTCGTTGGCTGGTTTTCAGTTTCCGTTGAAGTATAAAATGCTCAAGTTCAAGGCAGCTATCAACCTTTACTTGAAGGATCGCGCGTTGGGTGCAGGAGCTCTGACAGTTACAAGGAGCTAGGTCAGTCTAGAAGTTCGCCCTGTACCCAATTAAAACTAACCGTAAAAATAAAAAATAGACTTTAATTATCGTGGTTTCACTTTTATTTATATACCTCTCGCTTATAAAATGTATTACCAAAAATTTGATGCATTTAACAGCTTGATATACTATGTATTTCTCTTTCCATTATACTCATTCATTAGCATTGCTCTAATGGAAAAAAGAATAGATAGAACAACATTATGATTAGATGATCTTTCTTTAATGTGATATTCTTTCCAAAATGAGAGAAAAGAGCACTTTTTTTTATCAAAGAATACGAAATAAAAATTGCCCTTTTTGTCGATGTATTGGTGAAAATAAAATACAAATTATTATGCTACACAAACACAAATTTCATAGTATAGTCTTTTAAAATATATAGATTTATTTTATTATAATCCTTTATTATTATTGTTATTAACTTTTTATTTAATTTTGATAATTTCACACATTTGCGACAAAATATAGTTCACAAATGAAATTCAAAATGGCGTTTTGTTTTTGTTTATATTGTTTTGACATTTAAAAATTTTATGTGTGGGTAAATCTGCGAAAAAATCTCGATTTTTAAAAAATGCTCGAGATCAAAATAAAAGTGCTCGAGATCATTTCCAAAGAACGTGTAATGTCAAAAACGCACGTGTTTCGAGCAAAAAGAGCACTTTTTCTGCTGTCAGAGCACTTTTTTTTACCAAAGAATATCGCATAAGTGTATATCCACAGTTGCTTTCTTATTTAAATAGCGTTATGCATATTAATGGTAGAAGAGATTGAAGATTGTTTTTAGAACGATCACTTAAACAATCATTATATTAACAATAATATATACATGATCAGTAGAAATTACCTTTGGATTGGCTAAAATTTAAACTGGGTAGTGTGTTGAAGGTTCGATTTAGCATATGTTGGTTGATATATTAAGAATAGATCTAATTTGATTAATTAGTTTTTTGATAATTATTAGAAGTGTTTTTTAGCAAAACGCTTTAGTTATATTCTTGTTGATTTTATTTTACCAATTAAGTGCACTATATGGTATATATCGGTAAGGCACTTTTTTGACTTATTATTTCTATGAAAATGAACCTTTTATTGAAATAATTTGGTTCTATTTATTTATATAAATGTAAATATGTCTATATAAACAAGATTTCTTGAGCTTCATGCTTTATATTGAATAGGAGTTACTTGACCGGCGGGCTTGATCAGAAAGTTTATTTTATTTTAATAAGCGGCTACTTTGCGGTATAAATCATTATATTAGAGACTTAATGACTTTCTGAAAAGGATGACCGAATAAGTGAATTCGATAATTAGATTGTAGAAATCTACAAGAAATCTTCTTTTGAATTTTGTGTGAATGTTGATTTCAAATTAAAAAACAGACATAAGGATAAGATAAACATTGGCATGGAAAGAATGCTCAGGTTAGCTAAATATGACTGAACTAAATTATTTATTTATTTATTTAAATAGTTTCCTTTATAAACGAATTAACTGTGTATTAGATCATCATATTATATTGTTTATGAAAATGCTGTTTGGTCATCAGTCATCACGAATATAAATTATCTTCATGTTAATTGGTGTAGGGTTTAGCAATAGGGGAACATCTTCAAATGCAGCATAAAATGAGATGGTCGAGATGTAACATAAATAAAGTGCTCCAGTTACTAGATGTTGAGAAATACCAAAGATACATATGATTAAACATTTAAACATGACATTACCATAACCTAATTACAATTAAACATAAACTAATAACTAAAATACTCTCTAAGATGAATAAATCGTTCTTACTAACATAATTTAAAAAATTAAGTAGTTAGATAATGACCTCCGCGTGTGACCGACGCTTATAAATCTTATTTTGTTTAGACACAGGTAGGGCTTGGGCCCGCCTAATTTTGGAATATACTAAGCTTTATGTATCATTTGATATTTTGTTGCACATATTCCAAGAATGTGCTAAACATACCTATAGATTTCCGGAATGGACGTCTGTTAGTCTCACAGTTTCTAATTTTTTAAAAGTCTACCATTCAAGTAGACTATAGAACGAACCATAGACAACGTATAAACATAAAAACAAAGTAAGAAGTTTTAATGAATCTAAGTTTTTAATTTTTTTTGACGTTTCAACCATAATTTTCGTAAGATTCTTGCAGTCGAGTATTTTTGGTGTTCATATTTAATAAAAATAAATTCGAAACGTTTTAATATGACAGATAATATGACAGACGAGTCAGTTAGACAACTTGTCAGAACCGTAAAATAATCAACGATAAGCATGATCAAAAGACGATTTGTGAAAACAAGTTTTAATAAAATATGACTGAGTGGCTGAGGTACGCTTTAAAGTGGAAAAGGTGATCAAAAGTTTTCGTTAGTTACAAATTCAATTAATATGCAGATTTTAACCTACAAATAAAAATTGTTTTTTGGTGAGTTGCAATAGTTAACCCACATCGTGTACAAAAATCGTAAAGCGAAAATACGAAAAAGAAATTAATAAAGAGAATAAATATCTCTTGTTTTTCGTATCTGAATATGTATTTTCATACTTAGGCTGCGTGCCATACTCAAAGTAAATTTCAAAATTCGGTAAATCGCATTTTTAGTACAAATTTACTTCTCATAGTGTGCCAAACTATGCAAGTATATTTTTTAGTGAAAATGGTATTAAGGGTTAAAATCACTGGATTATAGGTAATAAACGAAACGTCAAAATTTCGTATTATTCTTTCTATATTTAAATATATAGCATATATAGCTTTTTATTGTTTATATTATGTTTATTATTTATTTTATATTATATTTATTATTTATCTATGGTTTTATTAATTATAGATTACCTAAACCGTTTGCATTCTGAAGAAAAATGTATATGTCAAAAAAATAACAACAACAACCAATTACCTTTTTTTTCAATCCATTTACCCTACTTTTTAGAACAGTATTTGAGTTTACTAAAAAATTCACTAAAAATGTCATTTACCTTGAGTATGGCACGCACCCTTAATGAGCATATTTTAGGATTACGTTAACGTACCTAGAACTTTGCATAGCTACATGCCAACCTATCGTACTGCAATGGATGATGGGTTGGCACATGAGTTCTGCACTCGAACAGCGGGTCATATACTTAGACGTGTTCATTTACAGAATTTCTTTTACATCCTGCTCCTATTTTGATTCTAGCCCGGTATCTCCACTCCCACTGCCGCAGTTTTAACTAACCACTGCACCATTTGGTCAGTTAAAAATATTCAAAATAAATAATTTTATGTTAATTTATAAATATCAAAAATTTGTAAACTTAGATCGGGGAGTCCGAATTTTAAACCGTCTCACTGTATATTAAACATGACAAAGCACTCGCTGTTTTAGTTTTTACCGGTTTTAAATCTTTCAACGAATTAAGAAAAATTAATTAATTAATTTTGACAATTGCAGTTAGTGGATGTACTTACGTATTAACTCATTAGTGTAAAACAAGATAAAATTGAAGATGTGTGCGGTTTGCGTATAAATCAGAAAAGTTTTGTTCTATATTAGATAATTCATACATTAAACATTAAAATCTAAACACAACAAAAGCTACTTGCGATCTTACTGCTAAGACAGCCCTAAAGCCATTTGAAGACGGAGTGTATGAGCCCATTCAACTTATAATCAAAGATTCGTGATTTAAAACTCTCAAAGAAGCTATTAAGACAACCATAGAAGAAATAATTATTGATAGACACAATATCCTAAGAAGTTTAAGCTACAATTAAAGTTTTTTTGAAATGTGATCTATGCTGCACATCCTATCGTGATACAAATCTAACAGTGTATTAGGTAAATTGAAATACTGTACTAAAAACCTGAGTAAAAACTAGGGGAAAAGGAGAAATGATTGTTTTTGTTGTTCGTTTGACGTTTGTTTTTTTTTATAATTCGAAGTTTTATGCGCTATAGTAATTGAATTAATATTCTTTAAATTGTTGACAATCTGTCTTATAATTTGTTATTAATTAAGAAATTTTTTCTTTCAGTATAATAGAAAATTTTTTATTTAAAAAATAAATTATTTGTGATATTTTATCAATTAAAAAAGTGATAATATTGAAAATAAATGAATTAAAAATTGTGTTTTTTATTATTACAAATTCATGCATAAATTTTCACTGAATTGAACTGCATCTTTATAATCCCTTGAAATTGTTAGATTCATTCATTATTGTGTTGTTTAATTATGTCATCTGTCGATACACAAATGTTATGACATGACAATCTATTCATACTCGTATCGGGGTTACATCAAAAAAAGTATTGCTACACAATTCAATTCTAATGAAATCACAAAATGAGTCCTGATCTCTTGATTAAAGGCAACAAAATCATCAATTCTTCTAAAAGTATGACACCCGCTTGCATATATATCCGTCAAAAGTTAAATTCTAACATCATACACATAAATATAGTTTTTTCTAATGTTTATAAATTTTCATCTCCAGTGTTTTAACGTTCAATTTAGTACCAGCGATTTCAGCCCGTTAACCATATACATTTTATCCTAGAAGCCGTATTTTACCAATATATTTAGTTGAAAATTCGCACGGCAAACTAGGTAAATATGTTCTAAATCTAAAATTTACTGTACTAAAAAATTTACCCGAGTATTCGTCCGCAGCCAATGTATATTTTGATTATGTAAGGGAATTTAAAATAAATTACAACATCATTTACTTTGAAAACGACTACGATTGAAATGCCCACGAACAATATTTTCACTGAAGTAATCAAGAACTTTTAAAAATGAACGACGAACAAAATTTGAGCCCGTTTGAACAAGACCACAAAAAATCATTGAAGTTAAGTTTATCAGTAAGTAATTGTAAAATATAAATTTTTATCAAAAACCACTGGATCAATTCGATCTAAAACCCGACACAATGAGAACAATTTTCTGATTTACTTAATGTCTCAAATGTGTAACAAGCTATAGTTGAACTTGCTTAAAGTCATACAGAAAGATGTAGATTGAAGATCTATAATATGAGGAATTCAAAAAGAACAAATTAAGAACAAAAATATACATTAATTCAGAGCTCTTGATATTCGAAGGTTACACATCAATCACAACATGGAATTTGTAGAGGGATGTACCGGGTGCAAATCCCGATAAGGTGCCGTATGTAAAACGGATTTTTCACCATTCGATTTCGATTGGTGGTGTCAATGATCACATCGATGAACCCATATTGGAGTGAGAAATTAACGAGTCATGTCAGGAGTATAGATTGGCACGGTACCATTTATATGCCGATGGTTTTACATCAGTTCGGGCCTATAGCCGTACGTCCTCGATTTTGTTGTAATTGCGTAAGGTAGGAAGTAAATAAGCGAATTTCGAAAGAATTGGAAGTACCGTGAACCTCCAAAAAATATTGCAACGATAAAAAACAAACAAACAATCTCTTAGAGAACAGCGATAATATAGCTAATAAACGCAAAGAATTTTCTGGTATCGTCTGGGGTATTCGAAGCCGAAGGAAACTTCAAACATAGATCAATACATAATTTTTTAAGATACCCAAACATTTTAAAATAAATAAACATATTAATCAATTAAAGCATGTATTCGTAACTGTGCGGTTACAAAAATATTTGTAATGAATTAAAACTCATTATACAGAAGTAAAGTTTACAGTTAATTTTACAATGAAAGGTGGAAGTTTAGAACTAGATATGTATATAAATATGTATGTATGTACACACAGAAATATATAATAAATATATTTCTATGTATGTACAATAATATAACAAAATTTAATTACTACAAAAGTAGAGTATAAGTATATTACTTCGACTTAACAGATAGCCGTACCGCATCTGTTTCTCTCTAAGCAACACATAAATACATAAGAATATATAGTGACGGCACTATTAATTATTATGCAGTAAACGGTGTCAACTGTACATTCATTTTTTGAAACGACTAAAAATTGTGAATGAATTTCTTCTTAAATAATTGAAAGCAAAACACAAAAGAACTGTTAATTGCACATGAGTATGTATAAGAATGAATAATGAATGTACATTTGTACTTTTCTGTCTTGTGTTACGTTCTTTTAAAACTAAAAAATATTTAAAGTAATAATGATAGTAGGATTTGTCGTAAATATTTCACAAACAAATAATCTGCATTCTTCATTGTATTTGTATGTATATGGATTATGTGTTCTATGCCAAACAATACCATCAAATCAAATACACACAAAATGATTAATACAAAGACATTAAGTTACAGTATATTTATCAAGTGAATTTTTATATTCTGTGTAAGGTACTGATTTGTTGCAATTTTTTATAATGTAGATATTTAGGTGAAATGATTATAATTTACATCAACAATAAAATATGAAATAATATTATCTTCAGAATAGGGCTGCATTATAAGAGAGCGGAAGTTGAATTAGTTTACTAAGCAAATATGTAATTAATTTTTCACACTCTAATTATAAAATAAATAAATTCATTTTAAATACTTCTATAGCAACTATACGAAATCTATTATGAATACGATTATGAGACAATTACACAACGCTCCACACCTTAAAAAAAATATGTGAAATAAATTTAGCTATGAAGTAAGTCTTTCAAGTTTACCTTTCAGACGGTCCAGACGAAGTTGAGTTATCCATATATCCAAAATAAATAGTAAATTTGTAGTAATCGTATTATAACAAAGAACACTATTATTTTTCTTATAAACTAAATTAAACATACAAAAACCAAAAATATTGCACGTTTTTTTATTTTTAAAGATTATTTATTATTTTAAATTGATTTTTTTTATTTGTGATACGAAAACAGAAACTTTTATGAGATAAATAAATAGTAGCCCTTGTCAATAATAAGCAGATGGCGTTTAAATCGCATAATTAAATACGAAAAAAAATAATGTTTAAAGTTTTCCAAACAAATTATTCACATTTATACTAACACAAAACTTAGGCACTTAATTTAATTTCGATTTAACAAAAAAATATAATACACTAGCACAATTAATGTATAACTATTATAAAATTTTCACCGAGGAACAAAAACACTATATTTTTGGTAGACAAGAAATCTATTTTATTGCATTTCGTAGTTTTAATAATAAAAAATATCACTTTTTTATTAAGATAGTATTGAACTCGACACGTTTAAATGATACGAAAGGCACATTATACATTTTAATACGTTTTTTATTTGTTTAAATGTTGTTAACTAAATTTAATTTTATAATTTTATAAACGATATTGATACAAAATACACATCCAACAAGTGTCCGCCATTTTGAATTTCTGTCATCATCGACAACAGAGAAAACGAAAATATTTTTTGGGATGATTATTATGGGCAATTTAATTTTCCGTTTGGAGTGACATCTAAAAAACAACATTTTGACTACTTAGAAATAGTTGTAGTGTTCACCGCGGTGCTTTCATGTGTTACCGATTTTGACAAATATAAATTCGAAATTAGTATCCGTTTCGATCACTGGTTTGTGAATATAATACATGAAAACAATAATTTTCATAATCAATTTAATTCATAGAAAATAAACAAACATTTCACAATTAAGTGTTATCACCCTTATTTTTCACAATTATTATCACTATTTCACTTATTGTTTTAAAACTGAACTAACTCGTAACCATAGAAATATACTTATTATATAGAATGAATATAAGAAAACGTAAAGCGTTCCTAATTTGGAGAAGAAAAGAGAAAGGTAGAAAAATGCCATGCAATAATTCAAAAAGAGGGATTTGCAATGAAGTTACCGATTTTAACTAGATTTGAACCGTTGATCATTATATATATATATATATATATATATATATATATATATATATATATATATATATATATATATATATATACATATATATATATATATATATATATATATATATATATATATATATATATATATATATATATATATATATATATATATATATATATATATGCTCGTAACTCAAACAACTACACCTATATATAATCCTTTAAGAAATTTCATCAACCGTTTACATGTCCACATTTCGCGAAGTTTCCTTTTTTTTTATTCGTTGTATATTGTTGGATCATCGTTCAAAGTTGTCACTACAATGGGAAAAATGTATCGAGGCCAGTGGGAACGACTGTTATGTTGTCAAAATATATTCATTTAGTGTTACTATAAAACAAGTAAAAGGTAAAAACGGTCTCTGTTACTTAAATGGTATTTTTTCCTCCCTTTGGTTTTTTCAGTAAACCATACTGGCAATAGAAATCAGACTTTAGTCAAAGTTGAAAATTATCAGAGAAGTTGAAGGGGTGTAGGGTTACAGGTAATTAAATTTTACAGACATGAATAAAAAACAACGAACTCAATGGACGGAACAATATACAACGAATGAAAAAAAAGGAAACTTCGCGAAATGTGGACATGTAAACGGTTGATGAAATTTCTAAAAGGATTATATATAGGTGTAGTTGTTTGAGTTACGAGCATATATATATATATATATTGTCACGAATCACAGATGTCACCTGTGATAATTAAAAAGAAAATTATAACAGTAGGGATTACCCTGTAACCAAACGTTTACACATACGAACAAAGTAAAAAGAAATAATGAAATAGGCGGAGCGAACCAAATACGACGCAACGAAATTTCGAGAAGTGTAGAGAAAAAAAATAATAGAATGTAGAAAGGCTTGTACTTTGTGTCGTATAAATACGTGTAGACATTTGAGTTACGAAACAGTTCAATTTTGAATTTTGAAGTGTTAATATCGGGAAGTGAAAATAATAGTGAAAGTGAAGTGTTAAAATAATAGTAGTGATAAATATTGTATAAAATAATAGTGAAAATAAATATTAGTGAATTATTTGTGAAATATTTGGTGTGAAATAAATTTAATTAAAATTTAATCTTTGCGAGTTTAATATTCACAATCCAGTGATCGAACCGGATAAAATAATTAGAATAACCACTCGGCGAAATCGTAACAATTGGTGACAGCGGTGGGATTGTGAATATCCAAAATGAAATTAAAGGACTTAAAAGTGGCAGATTTGAAGAAGGAGTTGGGGCTACGAAATCTACCAACTGTGGGCAACCGAAATGAGTTGCAGTTGAGACTCCGTACCGCTTTGTTGGATGAAAATGTTGACCCAGATCAACATGAGTTTAATTTTGGGGCACCGGATTCAACCGAGGTGCAAGCGGTTGAGGTAACTACAGAGTCAACGACCAAAGCAGAAGATCAGAATGTCATCGTCCGAGAAACCACTCCAACGACACCAGGAGCGTTCGATATGGGGCAATTGATGGCCGCAATGCAACATATGATTGGAGGTCTTAAAAATGAAATGGTTAGTGTGCAGGAGCAAATGATCGGTGGGCTCAAAACCGATATTACAAGCGGACAAGAAAGTTTAAAGGAACAAATGCGAGGTGATCAGGAAAAATTGATTGAACGAATGGATCACCAGGAAAAGTTTCAGCAAAATTTAATGGCCGATGTCAACGAGAAATTTCGAGAAATGTCGGAATCATTAAATACAAAAGTAGACACGGTAAAGAAGGAAATCGATCAACAACTTGAGGTGGCCGACCAACGATTCATGAGGATTGAAAAAGAGTTGATGGATCTTAAAACAAACGGCAGTGCTCAAATTGTACGACCAACCAGTTCTATAAAATTGAAGCCACCAACGTTCGACGGAACTACACCATACAAGATCTTCAAACTCCAGTTTGAAATGGCGGCTACCACGAACGGTTGGTGTGAAAAAGATCGAGTGGCAGCATTAATTGTGGCGCTAAAAGGCAGTGCTGCGGAGCTCCTACAAATCGTGCCGGAATACGATCGGGAAGACTACGGAAAAATAATGTTGGCGTTGGAGCGCAAATATGGAGGTGACCATCGACGGGAGCTACATCGTATGGAGTTGAAGGGACGATGTCAGCGGGTTGGAGAGACGCTCCAGGAGTATGCGGCTGATATAGAGCGGTTAGTGCACCTCGCCCACTACAATATGGCAGGAGAATACACAGAGCGGATCAAGATCGACGCCTTCACCGATGGTATACGGGATCCGGATACGAGACGTGCAGTTGTATTGTCTCCAAAAGCAACGTTTGCGGAAACCATCGCGTGTGCATTAACCAACGAGACTGCAAACAATATCATCAAACCAGCAGTCATGGTACGACGGGTGAAAGTAGAACCAGCCTTCAGTCACAAACAGGGAAATAACATCAGACCAGCAGATAACTGGCGGACAACGAGATTCCGGGATGGGACTAGTAAAATCAGATGTTGGGTTTGTGATAAAATAGGACACATCTTAAGGGAATGCTGGGAGATAAAGCGCAAACGGGCGATAACACCATCACCGATGTACCGAAGGTCACCGGAGGAAAGAAGAATACCAGCCGAGGAGGAACGCCAAACAACAACGAAGGCGTTAAACGAGTAAGAGTCAGCTTTGAGGAGCAAAAGCTGACTCCCACAACCAAATGCTCCATAACCTTCATCCCCATTTCCAGATTGGCAAAAGGTGGTGATAGCTTGATGGTGAAAGGCGAAGTAGAGGGACGATCCAGTATGATAACATTGGACACTGGAGCAACGAGAACGATTGTGCGGCCAGATTTCATCACGGATGGAGTTCGATCAATGGAAGGGTTCAAGTTACAAACGGCGACAGGCGACAATGCAGCTATTAAAGGAAAGAAGGAGGTGACAATACGAATCGGGAACAATGGTTTTCGACATGAAGTTCTGGTTGCGGATATTGTGGATGAGGTCATCCTGGGAATGGACTTCATGAAACGAAATGGATTCGTATTGGATTTTGGACGGGGAAAATTGGGCTACGATAATGTCGAACTGCCTTTGGAACTGAACAACGGGGAGGAGCCAATCGTAAGGAGGATAACACTGGATCATAGGACGAAGCGACCACCACACTCGGAAACGGTTGTTTGTGGGAAATTGGATGGAGGAACTGGAACACGACGAAGTAACGGATTATCAAAGAAGATAGAAACTAGATGGGAGGGACCGTACAAGGTCAGAACTAACGACGTGATCTATAGGATCCAAAGAGGAGTACGAGGAAAACCCAAGGTTATACACCTGGATAGACTGGCGTTCTATAGAGGAAGAGATCTGGATCCTGTTCGGGACGAACAGGTTTGGGCGGAGGGTAGTGTCACGAATCACAGATGTCACCTGTGATAATTAAAAAGAAAATTATAACAGTAGGGATTACCCTGTAACCAAACGTTTACACATACGAACAAAGTAAAAAGAAATAATGAAATAGGCGGAGCGAACCAAATACGACGCAACGAAATTTCGAGAAGTGTAGAGAAAAAAAATAATAGAATGTTCTACAAGCCTTTGTGTCGTATAAATACGTGTAGACATTTGAGTTACGAAACAGTTCAATTTTGAATTTTGAAGTGTTAATATCGGGAAGTGAAAATAATAGTGAAAGTGAAGTGTTAAAATAATAGTAGTGATAAATATTGTATAAAATAATAGTGAAAATAAATATTAGTGAATTATTTGTGAAATATTTGGTGTGAAATAAATTTAATTAAAATTTAATCTTTGCGAGTTTAATATTCACAATCCAGTGATCGAACCGGATAAAATAATTAGAATAACCACTCGGCGAAATCGTAACAATATATATATATATATATATATATATATATATATATATATATATATATATATATATATATATATATATATATATATATATAAATATATATATATATATATATATATATATATATATATATATATATATATATATATATATATATTTATATATAATGATCAACGGTTCAAATCTAGTTAAAATCGGATCATCGATGATAAATATATATATATATATATATATATATATATATATATATATATATATATATATATATATATATATATATATATATATATATATATATATATATATATATATGCTCGTAACTCAAACAACTACACCTATATATAATCCTTTTAGAAATTTCATCAACCGTTTACATGTCCACATTTCGCGAAGTTTCCTTTTTTTCATTCGTTGTATATTGTTCCGTCCATTGAGTTCGTTGTTTTTTATTCATGTCTGTAAAATTTAATTACCTGTAACCCTACACCCCTTCAACTTCTCTGATAATTTTCAACTTTGGCTAAAGTCTGATTTCTATTGCCAGTATGGTTTACTGAAAAAACCAAAGGGAGGAAAAAATACCATTTAAGTAACAGAGACCGTTTTTACCTTTTACTTGTTTTATAGTAACACTAAATGAATATATTTTGACAACATAATAGTCGTTCCCACTGGCCTCGATACATTTTTCCCATTGTAGTGACAACTTTGAACGATGATCCATTATAACTCTCCATGCGATTGGCTTTTCCCTTTTCCGATTACCGATATTACCGATTCGTATAGTTACCTTCTCCTTCCTGTACCTGCTGCACTACCACCTGTCGCTGTTATAATTCAATCCTTCCATTGGTCGAACTCACTCGTGATTTAATCCGGCCACACAATCGTTCTCATTGCTCCTGTGTGTACGTTATCATACTGGATCACCCCTTTACTTCACCTCGCACCAGCAAGCTTTCTCTACATCTTGATAATCTGAGAATGAGGATGAAGGTTATGGAGCATTTGGTTTTGGATTTCAGCCTTTTCTTCTCAAAGCTAAGTTACTCGTTTAACGACTGCAATGTTATTTGGCATTCCTCATCGGTTGCTACTTGTCTTTGCTTCACTACTGGTTTCTGAAAACATTGATTTGTGCACCAACTGTCCGATATCAGCCGTAGACTCGTGGAGCGTCTCACCTATTCTTTGACATAGTCCCTTCAACTCCATCCTTTTTTTCTGTTTTTTTTTCGTTCACACTTCAGCGCGATCTGTAGTAATTCTGCAGCACTTCTTTTAAATGCCACTATAATGCTGCAACTCGATCATCCTCACACAAATTATTACAATTTTACCGAGTGTAAATTCAAATTTATTATCCGGTATAATCACTAGATTGTAAATATAAAACACGAAAAACTATTTCTAAATCAAATTCACACTTAATTTTTATCACAACTATAATCCACTATAATTATCATCACCATTAACACTTATTTCACTTATTATCACCTGGGTAATAACACTTTCAAAATTTCAAAACTGAACTAATTCGTTAATCAAATGTCTACACCACTATATACGACGTCAATCCTTGTAGAAAGTTCCCTTAACCAATACAATATCTACATTTCGCGAAGTTTCCATTTCTATTCATTCGTTGTAATTGTCACTTGTTTGACGAATCACAGTGAAACACATAGACATTATTAGACTGTTACGATTTTGCCAAGTGTTTATTTAAATTATTTATCCGGTTCGATCACTGGATTGTGAATTTTAAACAAGCAAACTTTCATTTTTACAATAAATTTATTTCGCAATAAATTCCACAAATATTTCACAAATAATTATTATTACACTTATTTATCACAATAATTATCACTTCAATAATTAAAACGCTTCACTTCCCGATATTAACACTTCGAAATTCCAAGTTGAACTGTTTTGGTAACCCAAATTTCTACACCTTTTTATACGACGTAAATCCTTGTGGAACATTTGATTACCGTTTGCATGTCTACACTTCGCGAAGTTTTGTTTCGTCGTATTTGGTACGCTCCGCCTATTTCATTATTTTTATTGTTCGTATATGTAAACATTGGTTACAGGGTAACCCCTATGTAAGCTCGGTACATAACATCGGGAGAAATACCATAGTATCAAGTTGAAGTTAGTCACTCATGGATTTTGCTCGAAAAATTAATCTATTATATTTGACAAGTAACTTCCCAATTTTTTCATTCTAATTTCAATTTGAGCTCAGTTCTTTTAAAACCAAATATTTATTTTTTGTGATTTATCATGTTTTTATATTTTTTATTTTATTTCTTTCGTGTTTTTATATTTTAAATTCTCCATTTTAATTTATTTTGTTATCGTTTTTATTTTGAATGTTTTCGGGTATTTATTTTTAAAACGAAATTATTTTATTCGTTGTATTTCTTTTGTTTAATTTACATTTTTTGGTTTTATTTGATTTTCTACACTTGAAAATGTCTTTTTCAAGAAATACATTGATTAATATTTTGAATAATGACATTTTTTTGTTAAATTCATTGTTTCAAATTTTGAATTTCGTTAAAAACGTCTATAGTGAGCTCATTATTTGTGTTTTTTTTTATTTTTATGTTTGTGACTCTGCGATACCTTTTGCTCAAAGTAAGATTTTTCTCAACTCGAATATGAAAGAAATGGGAGGAGCTTATTAAAATTTGAATAATTTTATTGGTTTAGAGTGCGATACCAAATACCATAGTATTTTCTGGATGTTATGTACCGAGCTGTACTCTTCTGAGTTTCGCATTAACCAATAAAATAAAATAAATAACCAATAAAAATATTTTATGTGGTTCAAATTTTTTTTATTATTTTCGACTCAACATTTTCATTTTGAAGAGTGCAGATGAAATAGAAAAATATGGTTATATGTGACGATTTTTGTTTTACAGATGAGGAAATTTATTACAGATGAGATTTTTTACAGAAAATAAATATAAAATATATTGATTCGTAAAAAATATAATTTTTGTATGTTAGTTTGACAAATTGTTATTTATTTTTATATTTATTTATATAAATTGTAATTTATTTATTTATTATTGTAATGGAATTCAATGATTTATTATAATATTTTTTTATTAATAATAAAATATTATACATATATTGATGACGTTTCTAAAAATGGTGGAATGATGGAAATATATAAATACATATATAATATATGAAATAATAAACTGATAATAAATATAAATAATAATAAATAATAAACTGTAAAACTGAAAAAAAAAATAAATATATAAATATATAAATATATAAATATATAAATATATAAATATATAAATATATAAATATATAAATATATAAATATATAAATATATAAATATATAAATATATAAATATATAAATATATAAATATATAAATATATAAATATATAAATATATAAATATATAAATATATAAATATATAAATATATAAATATATAAATATATAAATATATAAATATATAAATATATAAATATATAAATATATAAATATATAAATATATAAATATATAAATATATAAATATATAAATATATAAATATATAAATATATAAATATATAAATATATAAATATATAAATATATAAATATATAAATATATAAATATATAAATATATAAATATATAAATATATAAATATATAAATATATAAATATATAAATATATAAATATATAAATATATAAATATATAAATATATAAATATATAAATATATAAATATATAAATATATAAATATATAAATATATAAATATATAAATATATAAATATATAAATATATAAATATATAAATATATAAATATATAAATATATAAATATATAAATATATAAATATATAAATATATAAATATATAAATATATAAATATATAAATATATAAATATATAAATATATAAATATATAAATATATAAATATATAAATATATAAATATATAAATATATAAATATATAAATATATAAATATATAAATATATAAATATATAAATATATAAATATATAAATATATAAATATATAAATATATAAATATATAAATATATAAATATATAAATATATAAATATATAAATATATAAATATATAAATATATAAATATATAAATATATAAATATATAAATATATAAATATATAAATATATAAATATATAAATATATAAATATATAAATATATAAATATATAAATATATAAATATATAAATATATAAATATATAAATATATAAATATATAAATATATAAATATATAAATATATAAATATATAAATATATAAATATATAAATATATAAATATATAAATATATAAATATATAAATATATAAATATATAAATATATAAATATATAAATATATAAATATATAAATATATAAATATATAAATATATAAATATATAAATATATAAATATATAAATATATAAATATATAAATATATAAATATATAAATATATAAATATATAAATATATAAATATATAAATATATAAATATATAAATATATAAATATATAAATATATAAATATATAAATATATAAATATATAAATATATAAATATATAAATATATAAATATATAAATATATAAATATATAAATATATAAATATATAAATATATAAATATATAAATATATAAATATATAAATATATAAATATATAAATATATAAATATATAAATATATAAATATATAAATATATAAATATATAAATATATAAATATATAAATATATAAATATATAAATATATAAATATATAAATATATAAATATATAAATATATAAATATATAAATATATAAATATATAAATATATAAATATATAAATATATAAATATATAAATATATAAATATATAAATATATAAATATATAAATATATAAATATATAAATATATAAATATATAAATATATAAATATATAAATATATAAATATATAAATATATAAATATATAAATATATAAATATATAAATATATAAATATATAAATATATAAATATATAAATATATAAATATATAAATATATAAATATATAAATATATAAATATATAAATATATAAATATATAAATATATAAATATATAAATATATAAATATATAAATATATAAATATATAAATATATAAATATATAAATATATAAATATATAAATATATAAATATATAAATATATAAATATATAAATATATAAATATATAAATATATAAATATATAAATATATAAATATATAAATATATAAATATATAAATATATAAATATATAAATATATAAATATATAAATATATAAATATATAAATATATAAATATATAAATATATAAATATATAAATATATAAATATATAAATATATAAATATATAAATATATAAATATATAAATATATAAATATATAAATATATAAATATATAAATATATAAATATATAAATATATAAATATATAAATATATAAATATATAAATATATAAATATATAAATATATAAATATATAAATATATAAATATATAAATATATAAATATATAAATATATAAATATATAAATATATAAATATATAAATATATAAATATATAAATATATAAATATATAAATATATAAATATATAAATATATAAATATATAAATATATAAATATATAAATATATAAATATATAAATATATAAATATATAAATATATAAATATATAAATATATAAATATATAAATATATAAATATATAAATATATAAATATATAAATATATAAATATATAAATATATAAATATATAAATATATAAATATATAAATATATAAATATATAAATATATAAATATATAAATATATAAATATATAAATATATAAATATATAAATATATAAATATATAAATATATAAATATATAAATATATAAATATATAAATATATAAATATATAAATATATAAATATATAAATATATAAATATATAAATATATAAATATATAAATATATAAATATATAAATATATAAATATATAAATATATAAATATATAAATATATAAATATATAAATATATAAATATATAAATATATAAATATATAAATATATAAATATATAAATATATAAATATATAAATATATAAATATATAAATATATAAATATATAAATATATAAATATATAAATATATAAATATATAAATATATAAATATATAAATATATAAATATATAAATATATAAATATATAAATATATAAATATATAAATATATAAATATATAAATATATAAATATATAAATATATAAATATATAAATATATAAATATATAAATATATAAATATATAAATATATAAATATATAAATATATAAATATATAAATATATAAATATATAAATATATAAATATATAAATATATAAATATATAAATATATAAATATATAAATATATAAATATATAAATATATAAATATATAAATATATAAATATATAAATATATAAATATATAAATATATAAATATATAAATATATAAATATATAAATATATAAATATATAAATATATAAATATATAAATATATAAATATATAAATATATAAATATATAAATATATAAATATATAAATATATAAATATATAAATATATAAATATATAAATATATAAATATATAAATATATAAATATATAAATATATAAATATATAAATATATAAATATATAAATATATAAATATATAAATATATAAATATATAAATATATAAATATATAAATATATAAATATATAAATATATAAATATATAAATATATAAATATATAAATATATAAATATATAAATATATAAATATATAAATATATAAATATATAAATATATAAATATATAAATATATAAATATATAAATATATAAATATATAAATATATAAATATATAAATATATAAATATATAAATATATAAATATATAAATATATAAATATATAAATATATAAATATATAAATATATAAATATATAAATATATAAATATATAAATATATAAATATATAAATATATAAATATATAAATATATAAATATATAAATATATAAATATATAAATATATAAATATATAAATATATAAATATATAAATATATAAATATATAAATATATAAATATATAAATATATAAATATATAAATATATAAATATATAAATATATAAATATATAAATATATAAATATATAAATATATAAATATATAAATATATAAATATATAAATATATAAATATATAAATATATAAATATATAAATATATAAATATATAAATATATAAATATATAAATATATAAATATATAAATATATAAATATATAAATATATAAATATATAAATATATAAATATATAAATATATAAATATATAAATATATAAATATATAAATATATAAATATATAAATATATAAATATATAAATATATAAATATATAAATATATAAATATATAAATATATAAATATATAAATATATAAATATATAAATATATAAATATATAAATATATAAATATATAAATATATAAATATATAAATATATAAATATATAAATATATAAATATATAAATATATAAATATATAAATATATAAATATATAAATATATAAATATATAAATATATAAATATATAAATATATAAATATATAAATATATAAATATATAAATATATAAATATATAAATATATAAATATATAAATATATAAATATATAAATATATAAATATATAAATATATAAATATATAAATATATAAATATATAAATATATAAATATATAAATATATAAATATATAAATATATAAATATATAAATATATAAATATATAAATATATAAATATATAAATATATAAATATATAAATATATAAATATATAAATATATAAATATATAAATATATAAATATATAAATATATAAATATATAAATATATAAATATATAAATATATAAATATATAAATATATAAATATATAAATATATAAATATATAAATATATAAATATATAAATATATAAATATATAAATATATAAATATATAAATATATAAATATATAAATATATAAATATATAAATATATAAATATATAAATATATAAATATATAAATATATAAATATATAAATATATAAATATATAAATATATAAATATATAAATATATAAATATATAAATATATAAATATATAAATATATAAATATATAAATATATAAATATATAAATATATAAATATATAAATATATAAATATATAAATATATAAATATATAAATATATAAATATATAAATATATAAATATATAAATATATAAATATATAAATATATAAATATATAAATATATAAATATATAAATATATAAATATATAAATATATAAATATATAAATATATAAATATATAAATATATAAATATATAAATATATAAATATATAAATATATAAATATATAAATATATAAATATATAAATATATAAATATATAAATATATAAATATATAAATATATAAATATATAAATATATAAATATATAAATATATAAATATATAAATATATAAATATATAAATATATAAATATATAAATATATAAATATATAAATATATAAATATATAAATATATAAATATATAAATATATAAATATATAAATATATAAATATATAAATATATAAATATATAAATATATAAATATATAAATATATAAATATATAAATATATAAATATATAAATATATAAATATATAAATATATAAATATATAAATATATAAATATATAAATATATAAATATATAAATATATAAATATATAAATATATAAATATATAAATATATAAATATATAAATATATAAATATATAAATATAAAATATATAAATATATAAATATATAAATATATAAATATATAAATATATAAATATATAAATATATAAATATATAAATATATAAATATATAAATATATAAATATATAAATATATAAATATATAAATATATAAATATATAAATATATAAATATATAAATATATAAATATATAAATATATAAATATATAAATATATAAATATATAAATATATAAATATATAAATATATAAATATATAAATATATAAATATATAAATATATAAATATATAAATATATAAATATATAAATATATAAATATATAAATATATAAATATATAAATATATAAATATATAAATATATAAATATATAAATATATAAATATATAAATATATAAATATATAAATATATAAATATATAAATATATAAATATATAAATATATAAATATATAAATATATAAATATATAAATATATAAATATATAAATATAAATATATAAATATATAAATATATAAATATATAAATATATAAATATATAAATATATAAATATATAAATATATAAATATATAAATAATATAAATATATAAATATATAAATATATAAATAATATAAATATATAAATATATAAATATATAAATATATAAATATATAAATATATAAATATATAATATATAAATATATAAATATATAAATATATAAATATATAAATATATAAATATATAAATATATAAATATATAAATATATAAATATATAAATATATAAATATATAAATATATAAATATATAAATATATAAATATATAAATATATAAATATATAAATATATATATATAAAATATAAATATATAAATATATAAATATATAAATATATAAATATATAAATATATAAATATATAAATATATAAAATATAAAATATATAAATATATAAATATATAAATATATAAATATATAAATATATAAATATATAAATATATAAATATATAAATATATAAATATATAAATATATAAATATATAAATATATAAATATATAATATATAAATATATAAATATATAAATATATAAATATATAAATATATAAATATATAAATATATAAATATATAAATATATAAATATATAAATATATAAATATATAAATATATAAATATATAAATATATAAATATATAAATATATAAATATATAAATATATAAATATATAAATATATAAATATATAATATATAAATATATAAATATATAAATATATAAATATATAAATATATAAATATATAAATATATAAATATATAAATATATAAATATATAAATATATAAATATATAAATATATAAATATATAAATATATAAATATATAAATATATAAATATATAAATATATAAATATATAAATATATAAATATATAAATATATAAATATATAAATATATAAATATATAAATATATAAATATATAAATATATAAATATATAAATATATAAATATATAAATATATAAATATATAAATATATAATATATAAATATATAAATATATAAATATATAAATATATAATATATAAATATATAAATATATAAATATATAAATATATAAATATATAAATATATAAATATATAAATATATAAATATATAAATATATAAATATATAAATATATAAATATATAAATAATATAAATATATAAATATAATAAATATATAAATATATAAATATATAAATATATAAATATATAAATATATAAATATATAAATATATAATATATAAATATATAAATATATAAATATATAAATATATAAATATATAAATATATAAATATATAAATATATAAATATATAAATATATAAATATATATAATATATAAATATATAAATATATAAATATATAAATATATAAATATATAAATATATAAATATATAATATATAAATATATAAATATATAAATATATAAATATATAAATATATAAATATATAAATATATAAATATATAAATATATAAATATATAAATATATAAATATATAAATATATAAATATATAAATATATAAATATATAAATATATAAATATATAAATATATAAATATATAAATATATAAATATATAAATATATAAATATATAAATATATAAATATATAAATATATAAATATATAAATATATAAATATATAAATATATAAATATATAAATATATAAATATATAAATATAAATATATAAATATATAAATATATAAATATATAAATATATAAATATATAAATATATAAATATATAAATATATAAATATATAAATATATAAATATATAAATATATAAATATATAAATATATAAATATATAAATATATAAATATATAAATATATAAATATATAAATATATAAATATATAAATATATAAATATATAAATATATAAATATATAAATATATAAATATATAAATATATAAATATATAAATATATAAATATATAAATATATAAATATATAAATATATAAATATATAAATATATAATATATAAATATATAAATATATAAATATATAAATATATAAATATATAAATATATAAATATATAAATATATAAATATATAAATATATAAATATATAAATATATAAATATATAAATATATAAATATATAAATATATAAATATATAAATATATAAATATATAAATATATAAATATATAAATATATAAATATATAAATATATAAATATATAAATATATAAATATATAAATATATAAATATATAAATATATAAATATATAAATATATAAATATATAAATATATAAATATATAAATATATAAATATATAAATATATAAATATATAAATATATAAATATATAAATATATAAATATATAAATATATAAATATATAAATATATAAATATATAAATATATAAATTATAAATATATAAATATAATAAATATATAAATATATAAATATATAAATATATAAATATATAAATATATAAATATATAAATATATAAATATATAAATATATAAATATATAAATATATAAATATATAAATATATAAATATATAAATATATAAATATATAAATATATAAATATATAAATATATAAATATATAAATATATAAATATATAAATATATAAATATAAATATATAAATATATAAATATATAAATATATAAATATATAAATATATAAATATATAAATATATAAATATATAAATATATAAAATATATAAAATATATAAATATATAAAATATATAAATATATAAATATATAAATATATAAATATATAAATATATAAATATATAAATATATAAATATAAATATATAAATATATAAATATATAAATATATAAATATATAAATATATAAATATATAAATATATAAATATATAAATATATAAATATATAAATATATAAATATATAAATATATAAATATATAAATATATAATATATATAATATATAAATATATAAATATATAAATATATAATATATAAATATATAAATATATAAATATATAAATATATAAATATATAAATATATAAATATATAAATATATAAATATATAAATATATAATATATAAATATATAAATATATAAATATATAAATATATAAATATATAAATATATAAATATATAAATATATAAATATATAAATATATAAATATATAAATATATAAATATATAAATATATAAATATATAAATATATAAATATATAAATATATAATATATAAATATATAAATATATAAATATATAAATATATAAATATATAAATATATAAAATATATAAATATATAAATATATAAATATATAAATATATAAATATATAAATATATAAATATATAAATATATAAATATATAAATATATAAATATATAAATATATAAATATATAAATATATAAATATATAAATATATAAATATATAAATATATAAATATATAAATATATAAATATATAAATATATAAATATATAATATATAAATATATAAATATATAAATATATAAATATATAAATATATAAATATATAAATATATAAATATATAAATATATAAATATAAATATATAATATATAAATATATAAATATATAAATATATAAATATATAAATATATAAATATATAAATATATAAATATATAAATATATAAATATATAAATATATAAATATTAAATATATAAATATATAAATATATAAATATATAAATATATAAATATATAAATATATAAATATATAAATATAAATATATAATATATAAATATATAAATATATAATATATAAATATATAAATATATAAATATATAAATATATAAATATATAAAATATATAAATATATAAATATATAAATATATAAATATATAAATATATAAATATATAAATATATAATATATAAATATATAAATATATAAATATATAAATATATAAATATATAAATATATAAATATATAAATATATAAATATATAAATATATAAATATATAAATATATAAATATATAAATATATAAATATATAAATATATAAATATATAAATATATAAATATATAAATATATAAATATATAAATATATAAAATATATAAATATATAAATATATAAATATATAAATATATAAATATATAATATATAAATATATAAATATATAAATATATAAATATATAAATATATAAATATATAAATATATAAATATATAATATATAAATATATAAATATATAAATATATAAATATATAAATATATAAATATATAAATATATAAATATATAAATATATAAATATATAAATATATAAATTATAAATATATAAATATATAAATAATATAAATATATAATATATAAATATATAATTATAAATATATAAATATATAAATATATAAATATATAAATATATAAATATATAAATATATAAATATATAAATATATAAATATATAAATATATAAATATATAAATATATAAATATATAAATATATAATATAATAATATATAAATATATAAATATATAAATATATAAATATATAATATATAATATATAAATATATAAATATATAAATATATAAATATATAAATATATAAATATATAAATATATAAATATATAAATATATAAATATATAAATATATAAATATATAAATATATAAATATATAAATATATAAATATATAAATATATAAATATATAAATATATAAATATATAAATATATAAATATATAAATATATAAATATATAAATATATAAATATATAAATATATAAATATATAATATATAAATATATAAATATATAAATATATAAATATATAAATATATATATATAAATATATAAATATATAAATATATAAATATATAAATATATAAATATATAATATATAAATATATAAATATATAAATATATAAATATATAAATATATAAATATATAAATATATAAATATATAAATATATAAATATATATAAATATATAAATATATAAATATATAAATATATAAATATATAAATATATAAATATATAAATATATAAATATATAAATATATAAATATATAAATATATAATATATAAATATATAAATATATAAATATATAAATATATAAATATATAAATATATAAATATATAAATATATAAATATATAAATATATAAATATATAAATATATAAATATATAAATATATAAATATATAAATATATAAATATATAAATATATAAATATATAAATATATAAATATATAAATATATAAATATATAAATATATAAATATATAAATATATAAATATATAAATATATAAATATATAAATATATAAATATATAATATATAAATTATATAAATATATAAATATATAAATATATAAATATATAAATATATAAATATATAAATATATAAATATATAAATATATAAATATATAAATATATAAATATATAAATATATAAATATATAAATATATAAATATATAAATATATAAATATATAATATAAAATATATAAATATATAAATATATAAATATATAAATATATAAATATATAAAATATATAAATATATAAATATATAAATATATAAATATATAAATATATAAATATATAAATATATAAATATATAAATATATAAATTATATAATATATAAATATATAAATATATAAATATATAAATATATAAATATATAAATATATAAATATATAAATATATAAATATATAAATATATAAATATATAAATATATAAATATAAAATATATAAATATATAATATATAAATATATAAATATATAAATATATAAATATATAAATATATAAATATATAAATATATAAATATATAAATATATAAATATATAAATATATAAATATATAAATATATAAATATATAAATATATAAATATATAAATATATAAAATATAAATATATAAATATATAAATATATAAATATATAAATATAAATATATAAATATATAAATATATAAATATATAAATATATAAATATATATTATAAATAATAAATATATAATATATAAATATATAAATATAAATATATAAATATATAAATATATAAATATATAAATATATAATATATAAATATATAAATATATAAATATATAAATATATAAATATATAAATATATAAATATATAAATATATAAATATATAAATATATAAATATATAAAAATATAATATATAAATATATAAATATATAAATATATAAATATATAAATATATAAATATATAAATATATAAATATATAAATATATAAATATAATAATAAATATATAAATAATAAATATATAAATATATTAAATATATAAATATAAATATATAAATATATAAATATATAAAATATATAAATATATAAATATATAAATATATAAATATATAAATATATAAATATATAAATATATAAATATATAAATATATAAATATATAAATATATAAATATATAAATATATAAATATATAAATATATAAATATATAAATATATAAATATATAAATATATAATATATAAATATATAAATATATAAATATATAAATATATAAATATATAAATATAAATATATAAATATATAAATATATAAATATATAATATATAAATATATAAATATATAAAATATAAATATATAAATATATAAATATATAAATATATAAATATATAAATATATAAATATATAAATATATAAATATATAAATATATAAATATATAAATATATAAATATATAAATATATAAATATATAAATATATAAATATATAAATTATATATATAATATATAAATATATAAAATATAAATATATAAATATATAAATATATAAATATATAAATATATAAATATATAAATATATAAATATATAAATATATAGAATATATAAATAAATAAATATATAAATATATAAATATATAAATATATAAATATATAAATATATAAATATATAAATAAATATATAAATATATAAATATATAAATATATAAATATATAAATATATAAATATATAAATATATAAATATATAAATATATAAATATATAAATATATAAATATATAAATATATAAATATATAAATATATAAATATATAATATATAAATATATAAATATATAATATATAAATATATAAATATATAAATATATAAATATATAAATATATAAATATATAAATATATAAATATATAAATATATAAATATATAAATATATAAATATATAAATATATAAATATATAAATATATAAATATATAAATATATAAATATAAATATATAAATATATAAATATATAAATATATAAATATATAAATATATAAATATATAAATAATATTAAATATATAATATATAAATATATAAATATATAAATATATAAATATATAAATATATAAATATATAAATATATAAATATATAAATATATAAATATATAAATATAATATATAAATATATAATATATAATATAAATATATAAATATATAAATATATAAATATATAAATATATAAATATATAAATATATAAATATATAAATATATAAATATAAATATATAAATATATAAATATATAAATATATAAATATATAAATATATAAATATATAAATATATAAATATATAAATATATAAATATATAAATATATAAATATATAAATATATAAATATATAAATATATAAATATATAAATATATAAATATATAAATATATAAATATATAAATATATAAATATATAAATATATAAATATAAAATATATAAATATATAAATATATAAATATATAAATATATAAATATATAAATATATAAATATATAAATATATAAATATATAAATATATAAATATATAAATATATAAATATATAAATATATAAATATATAAATATATAAATATATAAATATATAAATATATAAATATATAAAATATATAATATATAAATATATAAATATATAAATATATAAATATATAAATATATAAATATATAAATATATAAATATATAAATATATAAATATATAAATATATAAATATAAATATATAAATATATAAATATATAAATATATAAATATATAAATATATAAATATATAAATATATAAATATATAAATATATAAATATATAAATATATAAATATATAAATATATAAATATATAAATATATAAATATATAAATATATAAATATATAAATATATAAATATATAAATATATAAATATATAAATATATAAATATATAAATATATAAATATATAAATATATAAATATATAAATATATAAATATATAAATATATAAATATATAAATATATAATATATAAATATATAAATATATAAATATATAATATATAAATATATAAATATAAATATAAAATATATAAATATATAAATATATAAATATATAATATATAAATATATAAATATATAAATATATAAATATATAAATATATAAATATATTAAATATATAAATATATAAATATATAAATATATAAATATATAAATATATAAATATATAATATATAAATATATAAATATATAAATATATAAATATAAATATATAAATATATAAATATATAAATATATAAATATATAAATATATAAATATATAAATATATAAATATATAAATATATAAATATATAAATATATAAAATATATAATATATAAATATATAAATATATAAATATATAAATATATAAATATATAAATATATAAATATATAAATATATAAATATATAAATATATAAATATATAAATATATAAATATATAAATATATAAATATATAAATATATAAATATATAAATATATAAATATATAAATATATAAATATATAAATATATAAATATATAATATAAAATATATAAATATATAAATATATAAATATATAAATATATAAATATATAAATATATAAATATATAAATATATAAATATAAATATATAAATATATAAATATATAAATATATAAATATATAAATATATAAATATATAAATATATAAATATATAATATATAAATATATAAATATATAAATATATAAATATATAAATATATAAATATATAAATATATAAATATATAAATATATAAATATATAAATATATAAATATATAAATATATAAATATATAAATATATAAATATATAAATATATAATATATAAATATATAAATATATAAATATATAAATATATAAATATATAAATATATAAATATATAAAATATATAAATATATAAATATATAAATAATATAAATATATAATATATAAATATATAAATATATAAATATATAAATATATAAATATATAAATATATAAATATATAAATATATAAATATATAAATATATAAATATATAAATATATAAATATATAAATATATAAATATATAAATATATAAATATATAAATATATAAATATATAAATATATAAATATATAAATATATAAATATATAAATATATAAATATAATAAATATATAAATATATAAATATATAAATATATAAATATATAAATATATAAATATATAAATATATAAATATATAAATATATAAATATATAAATATATAAATATATAAATATATAAATATATAAATATATAAATATATAAATATATAAATATATAAATATATAAATATATAAATATATAAATATTATAAATATATAAATATATAAATATATAAATATATAAATATATAAATATATTAAATATATAAATATATAAATATATAAATATATAAATATATAAATATATAAATATATAAATATATAAATATATAAATATATAAATATATAAATATATAAATATATAAATATATATAAATATATAATATAAATATATAAATATATAAATATATAAATATATAAATATATAAATAATATAAATATATAAATATATAAAATATATAAATATTATAAATATATAAATATATAAAATATAAATATATAAATATATAAATATATAAATATATAAATATATAAATATATAAATATATAAATATATAATATATAAATATATAAATATATAAATATATAAATATATAAATATATAAATATATAAATATATAAATATATAAATATATAAATATATAAATATATAAATATATAAATATATAAATATATAAATATATAAATATATAAATATATAAATATATAAATATATAAATATATAAATATATAAATATATAAATATATAAATATATAAATATATAAATATATAAATATATAAATATATAAATATATAAATATATAAATATATAAATATATAACTATATAAATATATAAATATATAAATATATAAATATAATAAATATATAAATATATAAATATATAAATATATAAATATATAAATATATAAATATATAAATATATAAATATATAAATTATTAAATATATAAATATATAAGATTATATATAAATATATAAATATATAAATATATAATATATAAATATATAAATATGAGTAAATATATAAATATATAAATATATAAATATATAAAATATATATAAATATATAAATAATAATAAATTATATAAATATATAAATATATAAATATATAAATATATAAATATATAAATATATATATATATAATATAAATATATAAATATATAAATATATAAATATATAAATATATAAATATATAAATATATAATATATAAATATATAGATATATAAATATATAAATATATAAATATTATAAATATATAAATATATAAATATATAAATATATAAATTATAGTAAATATATAAATATATAAATATATAAATATATAAATATATAAATATATAAATATATAAATATTATACATATATAAATATATAAAATACTATTAATATATAAATATATAAATATATATATATATAAATATATAAAATATATAAATATAAAAATATAGTAAATAGTATATAATATATAAATATATAAATATATAAATTTATAAATATATAAATATATAAAATATAAATATAATATATAAATATTTAAAATATATAGTAATATATAAATAAATAAATATATAAATATATAAATATATAAATATATAAATATATAAATATATAATATATAAATAATAAATATATAATTATATAAATATATATATATATAAATATATTAAATATATTAATATATAAATATAAATAAAATATATAAATATATAAAGTATATAAATATATAATATATAATTAGATAAATATATAAATATATAAATATATAAATATATAAATAGATAATATAAATATATAAATATATAAATATAAAATATATAAATATATAAATATATCTAATATATAAATATATAAGATATATAAATATATAAATATATAATTATATAAATATATAAATATATAAATATATAAATATATAAATATATAAATATATAAATAATATAAATCTATAAATATTATAAATATGATAAATATATTAAATTTAGAAATTATATTAATA
>OZ010737.1:95827356-95837856 GCA_963932295.1 Tipula lateralis | reverse complement strand
TATATAAAATATATAAATATATAAATATATAAATATATAAATATATAAATATATAAATATATAAATATATAAATATATAAATATATAAATATATAAAATATATAAATATATAAATATATAAATATATAAATATATAAATATATAATATATAAATATATAAATATATAAATATATAAATATATAAATATATAAATATATAAATATATAAATATATAAATATATAAATATATAAATATATAAATATATAAATATATAAATATATAAATATATAAATATATAAATATATAAATATATAAATATATAATATATAAATATAAATATATAAATATATAAATATATAAATATAAAATATATAATATATAAATATATAAATATATAAATATATAAATATATAAATATATAAATATATAAATATATAAATATATAAATATATAAATATATAAATATATAAATATATAAATATATAAATATAATATAAATATATAAATATATAAATATATAAATATATAAATATATAAATATATAAATATATAAATATATAAATATATAAATATATAAATATATAAATATATAAATATATAAATATATAAATATATAAATATATAAATATATAAATATATAAATATATAAATATATAAATATATAAATATATAAATATATAAATATATAAATATATAAATATATAATATATAAATATATAAATATATAAATATATAATATATAAATATATAAATATATAAATATATAAATATATAAATATATAAATATATAAATATATAAATATATAAAATATAAATATATAAATATATAAATATATAAATATATAAATATATAAATATATAAATATATAAATATATAAATATATAAATATATAAATATATAAATATATAAATATATAATATATAAATATATAAATATATAAATATATAAATATATAAATATATAAATATATAAATATATAAATATATAAATATATAAATATATAAATATATAAATATATAAATATATAAATATATAAATATATAAATATATAAATATATAAATATATAAATATATAAATATATAAATATATAAATATATAAATATATAAATATATAAATATATAAATATATAAATATATAAATATATAAATATATAAATATATAAATATATAAATATATAAATATATAAATATATAAATATAATAAATATATAAATATATAAATATATAAATATATAAATATATATAAATATATAATAATAAATATATAAATATATAAATAAATAAATATATAAATATATAAATATATAAATATATAAATATATAAATATATAAATATATAAATATATAAATATATAAATATATAAATATATAAATATATAAATATATAAATATATAAATATATAAATATATAAATATATAAATATATAAATATTTAAATATATAAATATAATAAATAATATAAATATATAAATATATAAATATATAAATATATAAATATAAAATAATATAAAAATATATAAATATATAAATATATAAATATATAAATATATAAATATAAATATATAAATATATAAATATATAAATATATAAACTATATAAATATATAAATATATAAAATATATAAATATATAAATATATAAATATATAAATATATAAATATATAAATATATAAATATATAAATATATAAATATATAAATATATAAATATATAAATATATAAATATATAAATATATAAATATATAAATATATAAATATATAAATATATAAATATATAAATATATAAATATATAAATATATAAATATATAAATTATAAATATATAAATATATAATATATAAATATATAATATATAAATATATAAATATATAAATATATAAATATATAAATATATAAATATATAAAATATATAAATATATAAATATATAATATATAAATATATAAATATATAAATATATAAATATATAAATATAATATAAAATATATAAATATATAAATATATTAAATATATAAATATATAAATATATAAATATATAAATATATAAATATATAAATATATAAATATATAAATATATAAATATATAATATATAAATATATAAATATATAAATATATAAATATATAAATATATAAATATATAAATATATAAATATATAAATATATAAATATATAAATATATAAATATATAAATATATAAATATATAAATATATAAATATATAAATATATAAATATATAAATATATAAATATATAAATATATAAATATATAAATATATAAATATATAAATATATAAATATATAAATATATAAATATATAAATATATAAATATATAAATATATAAATATATAAATCTATAAATATATAAATATATAAATATAATATAATATATAAATATATAAATATATAAATATATAAATATATAAATATATAAATATATAAATATATAAATATATAATATATAAATAATAAATATATAAAATATATAAATATATAAATATATAAAATATATAAATATATAAATATATAAATATATAAATATATAAATATATAAATATATAAATATATAAATATATAAATATATAAATATATAAATATATAAATATATAAATATATAAATATATAAATATATAAATATATAAATATATAAATATATAAATATATAAATATATAAATATATAAATATATAAATAATATATAAATATATAAATATATAAATATATAAATATAAAATATATAAATATATAAATATATAAATATATAAATATATAAATATATAAATATATAAATATATAATATATAAATATATAAATATATAAATATATAAATATATAAATATAAATATATAAATATATAAATATATAAATATATAAATATATAAATATATAAATATATAAATATATAAATATATAAATATATAAATATATAAATATATAAATATATAAATATATAAATATAAATATATAAATATATAAATATATAAATATATAATATATAAATATATAAATATATAAATATATAAATATATAAATATATAAATAATAAATATATAAATATATAAATATATAAATATATAATATATAAATATATAATATAAATATATAAATATATAATATATAAATAAATATATAATATATAAATATATAAATATATAAATATATAAATATATAAATATATAAATATATAAATAATAAATATATAAATATATAAATATATAAATATATAAATATATAAATATATAAATATATAAATATTAAATATATAAATATATAAATATATAAATATATAAAATATATAAATATATAAATAATAAATATATAAATATATAAATATATAAATATATAAAATATAAATATATAAATATAAATATATAAATATATAAATATATAAATATATAAATATATAAATATATAAATATATAAATATAAATATATAAATATATAAATATATAAATATATAAATATATAAATATATAAATATATAAATATATAAATATATAAATATATAAATATATAAATATATAAATATTATAAATATATAAATATATAAATATATAAATAATAAATATATAAATATAAATATATAAATATATAAATATATAAATATATAAATATATAAATATATAAATATATAAATATATAAATATATAAAATATAAAATATATAAATATATAAATATATAATATATAAATATATAAATATATAAATATATAAATATATAAATATATAAATATATAAATATATAAATATATAAATATATAAATATATAAATATATAAATATTAATATATAATATATAAATATATAAATATATAAATATATAAATATATAAATATATAAATATATAAATATATAAATATATAAATATATAAATATATAAATATATAATATATAAATATATAAATATATAAATATATAAATATATAAATATATAATATATTAAATATAAATATATAAATATATAAAATATATAAATATATAAATATATAAATATATAAATATATAAATATATAAATATATAAATATATAAATATAAATATATAAATATATAAATATATAAATATATAAATATATAAATATATAAATATATAAATATATAAATATATAAATATATAAATATATAAATATATAAATATATAAATATATAAATATATAAAATATATAAATATATAAATATATATAAATATATAAATATATAAATATATAAATATATAAATATATAAATATATAAATATATAAATATATAAATATAATAAATATATAAATATATAAATATATAAATATATAAATATATAAATATATAAATATATAAATATATAAATATATAAATATATAAATATAATATATAAATATATAAATATAATATATAATATATAAATATATAAATATATAAATATATAAATATATAAATATATAAATATATAAATATATAAATATATAAATATATAAATATAAATAATAAATATATAATATATAAATATATAAATATATAAATATATAAATATATAAATATATAAATATATAAATATATAAATATATAAATATATAAATATAAAATATATAAATATATAAATATATAAATATATAAATATATAAATATATAAAATATATAAATATATAAATATATAATATATAAATATATAAATATATAAATATATAAATATATAAATATATAAATATATAAATATATAAATATATAAATATATAAATATATAAATATATAAATATATAAATATATAAATATATAAATATATAAATATATAAATATATAAATATATAAATAATAAATATATAAATATATAAATATATAAATATATAAATATATAAATATATAAATATATAAATATATAAATATATAAATATATAAATAATAATATAATATAAATATATAAATATATAAATATATAAATATATAAATATATAAATATATAAAATATAAATATATAAATATATAAATATATAAATATATAAATATATAATATATAAATATATAAATATATAAATATATAAAATATATAAATATATAAATATATAAATATATAAATATATAAATATATAAATATATATAAATATATAAATATATAAATATATAAATATATAAATATATAAATATATAAATATAAAATATATAAATAATATAAATATATAAATATATAAATATATAAATATATAAATATATAAATATATAAATATATAAATATATAAATATATAAATATATAAATATATAAATATATAAATATATAAATATATAAATATATAAATATATAAATATATAAATATATAAATATATAAATATATAATATATATAAATATATAAATATATAAATAATATAAACTATAAATAAATATATAAATATATAAATATATAAATATATAAATATATAAATATATAAATATATAAATATATAAATATATAAATATATAAATATATAAATATATAAATATATAAATTATAAAATAATATAAATATATAAATATATAAATATATAAATATATAAATATATAAATATATAAATATATAAATATATAATATATAAATATATAAATATATAAATATATAAATATATAAATATATAAATATATAAATATATAAATATATAAATATATAAATATATAAATATATAAATATATAAAATATAATAAATATATAAATATATAAATATATAAATATATAAATATATAATATATAAATATATAAAATATAAATATAAATATATAAATATATAAATATATAAATATATAAATATATAAATATATAAATATATAATATATAAATATTATAAATATATAAATATATAAATATATAAATATATAAATATATAAATTATAAATATATAAATATATAAATATATAAATATATAAATATATAAATATATAAATATATAAATATATAAATATATAAATATATAAATATATAAATATATAAATATATAAATATATAAATATATAAATATATAAATATATAAATATATAAATATATAAATATATAAATATAATAATATATAATATAAATATAAATATATAAATATATAAATATATAAATATATAAATATATAAATATATAAATATATAAATATATAAATATATAAATATATAAATATATAAATATATAAATATATAAATATATAAATATATAAATATAATAAATATATAAATATATAAATATATAAATATATAAATATATAAATATATAAATATATAAATATATAAATATATAAATATATAAATATATAAATATATAAATATATAAATATATAAATATATAAATATATAAATATATAAATATATAAATATATAAATATATAATATATAAATATATAAATATATAAATATATAAATATATAAATATATAAATATAAATATATAAATAAATATAATAATATATAAATATATAAATATATAAATATATAATATATAAAATATAAATATATAAATATATAAATATATAAATATATAAATATATAAATATTAAATATATAAATATATAAATATATAAATATATAAATATAAATATATAAATATATAAATATATAAATATATAAATATATAAATATATAAATATATAAATATATAAATATATAAATATATAAATATATAAATATATAATATATAAATATATAAATATGATAAATATATTAAATATATAAATATATAAATATATAAATATATAAATATATAAATATATAAATATATAAATATATAAATATATAAATATATAAATATATAAATATATAAATATATAAATATATAAATATATAAATATATAAATATATAAATATATAAATATATAAATATATAAATTATAAATATATAAATATATAAATATATAAATATATAAATATATAAATATATAAATATATAAATATATAAATATATAAATATATAAATATATAAATATATAAATATATAAATATATAAATATATAAATATATAAATATATAAATATATAAATATAATAAATATATAAATATATAAATATATAAATATATAAATATATAAATATATAAATATATAATATATAAATATATAAATATATAAATATATAAATATATAAATATATTAAATATATAAATATATAAATATATAAATATATAAATATATAAATATATAAATATATAAATATATAAATATATAAATATATAAATATATAAATATATAAATATATAAATATATAAATATATAAATATATAAATATATAAATATATAAATATATAAATATATAAATATATAAATATATAAATATATAAATATATAAATATATAAATATATAAATATATAAATATATAAATATATAAATATATAAATATATAAATATATAAATATATAAATATATAAATATATAAATATATAAAATATAAATATATAAATATATAAATATATAAATATATAAATATATAAATATATAAATTATATAAATATATAAATATATAAATATATAAATATATAAATATATAAATATATAAATATATAATATATAAATATATAAATAAATAAATATATAAATATATAAATATATAAATATATAAATATATAAATATATAAATATATAAATATATAAATATATAAATATATAAATATATAAATATATAAATATATAAAAATATAAATATATAAATATATAAATATATAAATATATAAATATATAAATATATAAATATATAAATATATTAAATATATAAATATATAAATATATAAATATATAAATATATAAATATATAAATATATAAATATATAAATATATAAATATATAAATATATAAATATATAAATATATAAATATATAAATATATAAATATATAAATATATAAATATATAAATATATAAATATATAAATATATAAATATATAAATATATAAATATATAAATATATAATATATAAATATATAAATATATAAATATATAAATATATAATATATAAATATATAAATATATAAATATATAAATATATAAATATATAAATATATAAATATATAAATATATAAATATATAAATATATAAATATATAAATATAAAGATATAAATATATAAATATTAAATATATAAATATATAAATATATAAATATATAAATATATAAATATATAAATATATAAATATATAAATATATAAATATATAAATATATAAATATATAAATATATAAAAATATAAATATATAAATATATAAATATATAAATATATAAATATATAAATATATAAATATATAAATATATAAATATATAAATATATAAATATATAAATATATAAATATATAAATATATAAATATATAAATATATAAATATATAAATATATAAATATATAAATATATAAATATATAAATATATAAATATATAAATATATAAATATATAAATATATAAATATATAATATATAAATATATAAATATATAAATATATAAATATATAAATATATAAATATATAAATATATAAAATATAAATATATAAATATATAAATATATAAATATATAAATATATAAATATATAAATATATAAATATATAAATATATAAATATATAAATATATAAATATATAAATATATAAATATATAAATATATAATATATAAATATATAAATATATAAATATATAAATATATAAATATATAAATATATAAATATATAAATATATAAATATATAAATATATAAATATAATATATAATATATAAATATATAAATATATAAATATATAAATATATAAATATATAAATATATAAATATATAAATATATAAATATATAAATATATAAATATATAAAATATATAAATATATAAATATATAAATATATAAATATATAAATATATAAAATATATAAAATAATATATAAATATATAAATATATAAATATATAAATATATAAATATATAAATATATAAATATATAAATATATAAATATATAAATATATAAATATATAAATATATAATATATAAATATATAAATATATAAATATATAAATATATAAATATATAAATATATAAATATATAAATATATAAATATATAAATATATAAATATATAAATATATAAATATATAAATATATAAATATATAAATATATAAATATATAACTATATAAATATATAAATATATAAATATATAAATATATAAATATATAAATATATAAATATATAAATATATAAATATATAAATATATAAATATATAAATATATAAATATATAAATATATAAATATATAAATATATAAATATATAAATATATAAATATATAAATATATAAATATATAAATATATAAATATATAAATATATAAATATATAAATATATAAATATATAAATATATAAATAAATATATAAATATATAAATATATAAATATATAAATATATAAATATATAAATATATAAATATATAAATATATAAATATATAAATATATAAATATATAATATATAAATATATAAATATATAAATATATAAATATATAAATATATAAATATATAAATATATAAATATATAAATATATAAATATATAAATATATAAATATATAAATATATAAATATATAATATATAAATATATAAATATATAAATATATAAATATATAAATATAAATATATAATATATAAATATATAAATATATAAATATATAAATATATAAATATATAAATATATAAATATATAAATATATAAATATATTAAATATATAAATATATAAATATATAAATATATAAATATATAAATATATAAATATATAAATATATAAATATATAAATATATAATATATAAATATATAAATATATAAATATATAAATATATAAATATATAAATATATAAATATATAAATATATAAATATATAAATATATAAATATATAAATATATAAATATATAAAATATATAAATATATAAATATATAAATATATAAATATATAAATATATAATATATAAATATATAAATATATAAATATATAAATATATAAATATATAAATATATAAATAATATAAATATATAAATATATAAATATATAAATATATAAATATATAAATATATAAATATATAAATATAAATATATAAATATATAAATATATAATATATAAATATATAAATATATAAATATATAAAATATAAATATATAAATATATAAATATATAAATATATAAATATATAAATATATAAATATATAAATATATAAATATATAATATATAAATATATAAATATATAAATATATAAATATATAAATATATAAATATATAAATATATAAATATATAAATATATAAATATATAAATATATAAATATATAAATATATAAATATATAAATATATAAATATATAAATATATAAATATATAAATATATAAATATATAAATATATAAATATATAAATATATAAATATATAAATATTATAAATATATAAATATATAAATATATAAATATATAAATATATAAATATATAAATATATAATATATAAATATATAAATATATAAATATATAAATATATAAATATATAATATATAAATATATAAATATATAAATATATAAATATATAAATATATAAATATATAAATATATAAATATATAAATA
>OZ010737.1:95769856-95822356 GCA_963932295.1 Tipula lateralis | reverse complement strand
TCCTACACAAGAATCAAATGCAAAAGAGGAGTTATATAATCACTGTTTATACATTTTCTCGAACCACATTGAACCATTTTGATCATGTGATCATATTCGATAAACGAAATATTATCGAACTTAAATATTAGCCGTAAATACAAACAAAAATCAGGAAAATTTCTTATGAATGAAAAATTTGAGTATGTATCAATGCATGGGAAAATTATTTTACGACAGTCCTGATAAATAATCATATTTAGATGCCTCATATACAAAAATTGATGTTAAGGCCTGTATTGTAAGATATAACAAAGCAAAGTCAAAATATTACGAGAAATCGACAGTCTACGAACGAATTGTACAAATTTTGTTGTTTTTTTAACCATTTACTCATACTAACTCTTAAAAGAGAATAATTGGCCTGAGCTTTAATGGTATTGTATATGTATGTATATATATATATATATATATATATATATATATATATATATATATATATATATATATATATATATATATATATATATATATATATATATATATATATATATTCATTTGGAACTTCCAAGAACACCTGCATTTAGCATTTAAATAAAATTTCTGGTTGCAAAGTGTTAGTGTGATAAAAATATTCGTACGAAAATATGCATATTAATTTTTTGGTAAAACAGTCATATATATATGTTGCGATGATTACGAAAATGCAAAATTCAAGTTGTCATTCAACGATATGAATTTATTTTACGTATTGACACAAACATAATGGAAGATAAGGAATCGTTAAGACAATTGGTAATTCTAAAAACTGAAACTAATGAAAATATAAGCAAACTAATTTTTTTATATTACTTGTTTGCAGAAATGTATTCTTATGAAGGAAAAGGGACTCGATTTAAAAAATTTGTACGCAATAACCTTAACAATATATTAACGAAGAACATAAAGAATAATTTTCTGTGATGGCCGTCAAGGAAACATTGCTGTTAAATTATTGAATGTAACGCGAATTTTCAGAGATATTCAATATAAAATGAGGTATTTCACCAACCATTCAATTTTCAATAAATAATAAATTCTGTTTTAATTTTAGATTGCACTTTCGAAATATTTCCAAGCATGACGGGATCAATTTAATATGAATGTTATACATTTTTTTACATATTATGTTAAAGACAGGGAATTAAAAAAAATCTGTCGCATCTGTGCACTTAATTGACATATAAATCTTTCAATACGAGTATTTTAACAACCTATGATTAATAAAAATTATTTTATTGTTTCTACAACATTAATATTTGTAGTTTTACTTATGATATATTTAATTTAGCCACCAAAATTTAAATCTGACGTTTCACATATACATGCACAAAAATATTCCCGTCAATTTTATTTTTGACATTTGAACACACATACATATGCACAGTTTTACTATATTGAGTTACGTCAGATTCGACTTATCGCAAAACGTTTCATACGAAATCTTTTTCTAAGTCGAAAGCAAAACTAGGTCAAAGTCGAAACTAAATATAAGTTTTTACTTCGATATTTGACGAAAAAGTCGAATTTTGTTATAATTGGGTCGCGTCAATTTCGTTTTTTCGTGCAGCTGAGTTATGGTGTAAAATTGCAAATCGGGCAGCACGCACATACATTTTACTATTAGTGATTGTTCAAATTACCTTTTTGTTGGTACCACTGATATATCTTGAAAATTTCCCTTCTGTCAAACACACGATAAAGGAGCATAATTTTAATTTCACTTCTAATATAATTATTTTGTTGTATTGTAATATCTAAAATTGGTTTCTCTAAAACTATATTAGTTAAAGTTATTTCCAAGAAATGAAATAATATTGTACAAGTGAGTATTTTTTCATAAAGTCGATAATACGCCACAAATTCATAAAAAAAAATTGTGCATGTTTTTTCTCGAAACAAATGAATTCGCGTCATTTTTGTTTTATAAAAAAATTTTTCTTCTCTTATCTCTTACACGATATCATTTTCAACATCAATAAATATTTAATTATATAAAAATATGTATAAGGCGAACACTCCATGTTTATAAGCGTATTACAAAAGCCTGCAATCAGAACCTGGAGAAAATTATCGGATATCATTTATAATTTTATGTGGAGTAGTCTTTACACACGTTTAACTAAACCAATTGAGGATATGCCACGAACAAGTTCAAAAAGTCGTAGGAGACGACGTTCAAATTCAAGATCATCGCGGTCAAATCACAGCAGTTACAGGGAACATAAGCGTAGGAAAGTTGTTAATAGTACATCGAGTTTTGATAGCACATCGAAACAACGTCGATACAATAATGAGAGTACAACTACGACAAAAGTGAAGACCAGCTTTCGACGCAGTTGTTCGTCATCAGATGAGGAACGGAAACATAAACGCAGACGTGAAAGTGATACTCGTCGTAGAAGGTATAGGTCTCGCGATCGAAAAGAGAAAGATACAAAACCTATTAAATCACCAGAAAGAGGTAGTAGTAAAATTCAGGATGATGAGGAGGGTCATCTAATCTATCACAACGGAGATTTATTAAAAAATCGGTATAAAATTCTATCAACATTAGGTGAGGGCACGTTTGGTCGGGTGGTAAAAGTAAAAGATTTAGAAAATGATTTTTGTATGGCGTTAAAAATTATCAAAAATGTGGAGAAGTATCGGGAAGCGGCCAAGCTGGAGATTGAAGCACTCGAAAAAATAAACGGGAAGGATCCCAACTGTAAATATTTATGTGTCCGAATGCTTGACTGGTTTGATTACTATGGGCATATGTGTATCGCATTTGAAATGTTAGGGTTAAGCGTTTTTGATTTTTTAAAAGAGAACAATTATGAACCTTATCCATTAGAACATGTGCGACATATAGCATATCAATTATGCTATGCAGTTAAATTTTTACATGATAACCGATTAACTCATACAGATCTAAAACCAGAAAATATTTTATTTGTGCACTCAGAGTACACTTCATCATATACGCCGAAAAAATATCGAAATGTAATTTATCAAGTTCGTCGCATTATATGCACGGATATTAGACTTATTGATTTTGGCAGTGCAACATTTGATCACGAACATCACAGTACAATAGTTTCTACACGACATTATCGAGCACCCGAAGTTATATTAGAATTGGGATGGTCACAGCCATGTGACGTATGGTCAATCGGTTGTATTATGTTTGAACTCTATCTTGGAATGACCCTATTTCAAACACACGATAATTTAGAACATTTAGCAATGATGGAACGTATTCTTGGGCCATTGCCATATCGTATGGCACGTAAAACAAAAACAAAATATTTTTATCATGAAAAATTAAAATCTAGCGGAGGTCGATATGTTCGGGAAAATTGTAAACCGTTAGCACGTTATATGACATCTGATTCACAGGATCATGTTTTACTATTTGATTTGGTTAAAAAAATGTTAATTTATGATCCCGATGATCGGATTACATTACATGAGGCACTAAAACATCCATTCTTTGATAAAATTCCACCAAATCAAAGATTATTTAATGAACAAACGGTTCCATCATGTAGTAGTAATAATAACAGTAATTCGCGTGATTTATCGCACAGTTTATCGAGATGAGACAAATTACGATTTGGTTATGAGGAATGAAATTTGTATACAAATATTGAATTTAAATTATTCTTGGGGTGATCATGTAAAAGTAATATGCTTTAAATTTAGTTAAGAACAGTTTATATATTGTAATTTATAAAGCTCATGTTTTGTAGTGTATAGATTTAATAATATCGTTAAATGTAACCAAGTATTTGAGTTACTCTGCAATCATTTCGTTTTCATTTACACTACCGTTTTACGAACTGGTAAACTTTCTTCGGTAAAAATCACTCCTATCCAAATTAAAATAACCAAATCGTATCCATCAAATTATTTCCATTGAAATCAATAATCATTGTTGATGACATGTTAGAAGAAAGGTTTTCTTTCCCAAAACTCTTAATAGAAAACAATTTTTTTAGTAAATTGAAATCAATTATGTTAAGTGAATATATAAATAAAAAACAAATTAAAATTAATTTTGAAAATATCGATTGGTAGTGAAAATTGAAATATACAGTTTAATTTTTTTTACCTTAAGATGCAAACACTTTTTGCATATAAATAAATAAAAAACTAAATATATATATATATATATATATATATATATATATATATATATATACACACACATATATATATATATATATATATATATATATATATATATATATATATATATATATATATATATAAAATATTTGTTTTCTAATTTTCTTAAATAGATAATGTGTATAATTTGTAGTTTTTAATTTTTTTTGTTTTTGTTTTTTTTTTTAGTTTTAACTAATTAATGATAAAATGTTATTGAAAAAAATATTGAAAAATTTAAATCTATAAATTAATATTATTTGAAAGTTTCAGATTTAAATTAAGTACTGTATAAATAAAAATATTATAAATATTATTAATAAATAAGAAAATTAAAAACGGTTAAATTGTTAAAATTTTTCAAAACCATTTTTAATTTTAATTTTCATTTTATTATATAAATAACTAAATTGCATAATAATTAATAATAATTACAGCAAATAATTAAATAATAATAACTTAAAGGAAATCTTAAGTATATATAAATTAAATACAATTTCATCAGTTTTTCCTCACACTACTTTCAAACGAACACAAAAGATGTAAGAAAAATATTATTTTTGAAAATTTATCTTTATAAAAATGTAATGTCATTTAATTTTTAATTGTAAAAAAAATGTTATAAGAACAGCAAAAAAAATAATAATTTTTAATTTTCTCTTTCAGCAAGGATTTCTTTTAAATAATTAATTAATAATCCAGATGTCCGGGTAAAAATGATATGAATTATTTAAGAATTTTTACGTATAAATTTAATTCTAAAATAATTCTTTGGAATTAAGGATTTGTATATTGCAATTAGTGAACTGGACTAAAACTTAACAATTTGATTTAGTTCAGTTCACATATTTTTTTATATAATAAATGGCATATGGTAGTAACACCAACCGCGAATACAAATTGCGAATAAAAAGGATTGGAAATTTTTTATATTAAATATCGTTATACAACTTATATTTATACATTAATTTAGGCAATTAAAGTTTGATCTTAAAATACTGAAAAAAAAAATTTTAGATTTTTGTATGTAATGAAATTTTCGAACACATATTAATTAAGCATGAATTTTAGTTTTGTTACTTAATACTTTTAGATAAAACTTCATTTTATTTCATTTAGTTTACAATATATTATTATTCTAATTAAAGATATTTAATATAATAATTTTCTACTTAAAGTTATATACATATTTATAGTTTGTATTCGCATTTGTTGTGGATAACTAAATTAAATAAAAGTGGCAGGACTCCGCAGTTTTCGTTGCCACTTTTATTTTAAACACACAATAATAAAATAAATAAGTGGTGACAAAAAAAAATAAATTAAATAAATATAATATCTTGGTAAGTATGTTACAGAAGGACATCAGTCGAAGAAGTGCCACAACGCTAACAAGATGTGTATCACTAATGACAGGTAAATTTTCATAATATAACTGTTAATATTAAGTGAGTTTTTAAAATTCTATATTTTGTGATTAAAATTCTGTGTATAATTTAGATTCATAATAGTTTAACTAGGTTATAAAAATACAAATTAAATAATTATAAGTTTGAGTTTCAGTAGAAATATCTATTGTGATATATGTAACTTTAAGGAGTAGCAAATGTGGCACATATTAAATTTGACTGAAGATACGGTAAGTTATATGAATTACGTAAACTGAGGTATAACTATAAACTATATAACATGAGCTTATTTAATTATTTCTATTTAAGATTGGGGCGTCTTTTCATTCATGTATTTGTTTACAATTCATAATTTTGTAAATAAGACAAATATGGGATGGCAAGCTATGTATGAGAGATAAATTTTAAAAGTTACCTATATTTCGACAAAATTATAAACCTGATTTTAATGTATATATTAAGTTGAAAATACCACTCAAACTATTGTTTAAAATAAACTAAAGATTATTTTATACTATATAAAGTTGGTTCAATCAGAGTAAAATTTGAATATCAAACGAATAATGCCGGGTACTATGTAGTGAACAGCAATCTCTGCCATAGTAAACTTAAACACAATATTTCACGTGCTTACTGTAAATTATCGCTTCGGTTGGGCCATCTTTTATATAAAATAATCTTTGAATAAATGATATTTTCAAAATGCAATTTGAAAAACAATTAACTATTAACTTGCCATTATGCAGAAATTTAACTTAGCCATTATGCAGAAAGAGTTTACAAATAAATTTAACCTGATGTCTGTAATGTCTGAGTTGTTTCCGGTAAAAGTTATCTCTTACCCTATTTATTTCTTTAACTAACCTCTTACCACACGATTTAATATATTTTTGAATTTTATCTTATATTAAGAAATATAATTCTAATTTTATTAAATATTGTTCCTTTTGATCCTCGAGTGTGCGAATCAAACTTCTTTTTAGCATTCATCAAATTAAAAATCGAATTTTCAAAACAGAGTTAAACCAGCTTCATTTAAAACTATCGATGTAAATTACAATTATCCTTGCTAGTTTAAGTTAAAATAATTTTGTATGAAATTCATCAAACCTAAAACCTTCAAATTAATTTTTTTTTTTATATTTTACCTTATTTAGAATGAGTTCTATTAAAGTGTATGCTTATTAATAAATTTTGAATTTCATAGTCTTGGTTTGATTTATTTGAGCTAGTTTTCTTATTTAGTTACAATTATCATTCAATTGCTTTTTAAATTTAATAAATAATCTCTTAGTTCTAATAAACAAGAAATTAACTAACGGCATTCAAATTAATAGTTAAATGCCTATTAAAATTTAGAAAAGTTAGTGATGTTTTATATTGTGATACATAAACGGTGTTATACATTTTAAAGGCATAAGCTACGTTTTATTTGATTTAAGACACTTGGATATATTTTATGAAAATTAAACCTTAACGTATATATTTATATGCTGTATTGAACTGACTACTACATAACTGTTATCTTAAAGTACTGAAAATTATTATTACCTTGAAAAAAGTATGTACATATATATATAAAATGTTTGTAAAAGATTGAACAATAAAGTTTTAGAATGATTATTTTTGATTTTTAAATTATATAACCACATTATTAGTCTCAAACAATGATAATTAATTCTAATTTGTCAATTATAGGTAAAATGTTCATCATATTTAAGATGATTTGATACAATAAGTTAAATATCTGTTAATACCACATTATTAATTAGTTTAGTATGTGCAATTCAAATATTTGTAAATTGAATTAAAATGCTTATCAAATTTTATTAATCCTGAATATAATCAGAATTAATGTCAATTTATAAAACAAACGGTTGTATTTACATTTTCAAATTAACGAAATTTAAAATATCAAGTAAACTATCAACACGGTGTTTTAGTTTGTGTCTGATAAGAATTAATAGAATTATCAATTGTGTGATTCTACTGAATTAGATTTCCTTTGTTAATAAAATCATTTAACCTACACATTCAAAAACATCTATTAGAAAACACAAGTTTACCGAGTTATTTTGGACGATAGTTGGTCGTAAGCTATAGTATAATATTAGAATATCATAATTTATATTGTCATCTGCATTATCCGTTTTCAACTACATACAAGAAACTTAAATAGACACGAGACAACATAATATGTAGACAATATACATAAAAAGTAGCTTGGTTTTAGGGATTTTTTGCTAAAATGTCCTGTGGCCCTATTCTGGTTTTCCCTGCGAATTGGGAAAAAAATTTTCCCAACTACAATAATTCCCAATATTTTATTCCCCAATTCCCAAAAGTGTATTCTAGCGTGCTGGGAATTATTTCCCCTCTGTGAAACACATAGTTTTAAATGTTCGCCACTAGAGTACCTTTTTCATGGTGCGTTGTGTTTTTATATTTGAATATGATTTAAATATTGACGGATGAATAACAAATTTAAAAAAATTGGTTTTTTCTCTTTTGAAAAACAATTAAAAATTTTTTAGGGTCGAAATTATTTTCTACATTCACTATTTATTATGATTATTAGTATTTATGAATGAAATTTTTTTGTATTTTAGGGCAGATAAGACCAAATTTTAAAAAAATAGTTGTTATTGCTTTTGAGAAATAATAATTTTTTTTAAATTTATCTCTTGTATTATGATTATGACTATTTTTACCATATGAAATATGAATTCCCAACAATTTTAATAGGGAAAAATAAACGTCAAAACTGTTATAATTGGGAATTATTTTTTCCAAATGAAATATTTTTCCCAATGGCCACAATACACTTTTGGGAAAAATAATTCCCAACTGTTATAAAAACGTCAAAAATTCCCAATTCCCCGGGAAAACCAGAATAGGGCCACTGGCCTGTATTATCGGTTAACGAATATAAGTTTTAGAGGGTAGATCTGCCCAAATGACATTTTTTCGTGACATACCAAAATTTTAATTGCAGTAAAACAATTATTTATATGTGAATTCTGCAAGACTTGGACGTTACTATAAATTTTGGTGCTCCGAATTTTAGAATTCTTATCAAAATCTTCAATTCTATATAATCCATACTTTCCATAGTTAAATGACGAGTGTTGATATTTTCGAAAAATAAAGGCCCATATTATTTTCACTTCGTGTCACCGAGTGATGCGACTTCACAATTGAGATTGTTACGGTGAGCGAAATTATGTACTTGGCGTCACCTATAATTTGTTGATGATGTCACTTGAGAATTTAAATCATTAAATAATATTAAAATGTGAAATATGCATAAAAGAAAATAAAAGGATATTATCTATTTATATTAAATTCCTAAAATATATAATAGTAAATAACGTAAAATATGGCTCAAGCGACGATACACGTCACGCTGACTAGTGAGGTAAGGATCATATTAGGGATATGAGTGTAAGTGTAGTGTTCGAAGATGACAGTAAAATATGTTTTCGATAGAAACTCAATTGCAACCATTTCGTTTTATTTTATTTAATGTTAAATGATGCCATCGAAACAAAACCAAGATAACATTACAAAATAGTGCAGTTCTATGAACATCACATGTTGGCTGGTTCTGTAAAGTAATTTTTCGTGATCATAAAATTACTTTTCTAAATCAATTCAACCGATTAACAAGCAGGTTCCAGTAACATCAAACGAATTTGGCGACACACAAAATAATTTTGATCATTGCTTTGAATTCGAAGATGGAAGTATTTTAGTATTTTAAGTTTTTCATTATAAATAAACAAAATTACAAATTAATTTACAAGCCTTTTACTCAAATTATTATAAAAAAATTTAATTATTAAATAAATAAATATATTAAATAAATAAAGGAAAAAGTACTATAAATCTTTCATTTATGCTACAATTTTAAATATAAAACTGATTGTTGTGTGGCAGTAAAATACTTACTTTTGAGTCTAGAATCTAGGACGCTTTAGTATACAAATAATAAAAGAATTTATCTGACGAATGCGTTCAAACTGCGTTAAACTTTTGTTATTGACGCAATCCTAATAATTGCGTCCAACTGCGCCCAGTTTGACGCAAAGGGTGGTATTTTCCGACTTATGTCCAGTGGCCCTATTCTGCTTTTCCCAGGGAATTGGGAATTTTTGACGTTTTTATAACAGTTGGGAATTATTTTTTCCAAAAGTGTATTCTGGCTATTGGGAAAAATATTTCGTTTGGAAAAAATAATTCCCAATTATAACAGTTTTGACGTTTATTTTTCCCTATTAAAATTGTTGGGAATTCATATTTCTTATGGTAAAATACTCATAATCATATATTACTAGAGTATAAATTTAATTTTTTTTATTATTTCTTAAAAGCAAAAACACCTATTTTTTTAAATTTGGTCTTATCTGCTCTAAAATATAAAAAATTAGCTCATTCACAAATACTAATAATCATAATAAATAGTGAATGTAGAAAATAATTTCGACCCTAAAAATTTTTTAATTGTTTTTCAAAAGCGAAAACACCAATTTTTTAAATTTGTTATTCATCCGTCAATATTTAAATCAATTCAAAAATAATAACATAGCGCAACATAGAAAAAAATATGAAAAAGGTACTCTAGTGGCGAACATATAAAACTATGTGTTTCACAGAGGGGAAATAATTCCCAGCACGCCAGAATACACTTTTGGGAATTGGGGAATAAAATATTGGGAATTAATATAGTTGGGAATTGGGAAATTTTTTTTCCCAATTCCCAATTCCCAGGGAAAACCAGAATAGGGCCACAGATATATTACTTAATCGAGTTGTAATTTGTTGGACTCTTGCGTTGAGACTGACATTGACGCACAACAGTCGCAATTGGACGCAAAATACAAAATTGTTTGACGGGTATATATATATATATATATATATATATATATATATATATATATATATATATATATATATTATATACATATATATATATAATATATATATACATATATACATACATATATACATATATACATATACATATATATATATAATATATATATATATATATATATATATATATATATATATATATATATATATATATATATATATATATATATATATATATATATATATTATATACATATATATATATATATAATATATAGGTATATATATATATATATATATATATATATATATATATATATATATATATATATATATATATATATATATATATATATATATATTCGTCGACAGCTGGTTATTTACGCTCAATTATTTTATTTCAGCGCCGATCTAAGTGTTCGTTAGCAGCCGCAATAACAACAATATATTTTATTTCGCACTTGTACATAAACCATGTACCACAAAATTCTCCTAAATTAATTTATGTTTGTAAATTTTATAATTTAAAAAACGAAAATTTGTACAAAATTCCCGTAAAGACAGGTTTCAATATTTTATCAATTATTAATTTGGGAACTAAAGTGGGCGCCGCTTATTGTAGTAGACCAAGTAGGTAGTACACATTTACTATTAGGTATATCGTATATGAAACAAACGAATAAATTACTAAACAAATAATTTTTAAAGTTATCTGAATAATACGACTAAGAATGTTGTAAAATCAAAATACAAATTCATACATTCCAATTAAATAATTAAGAGCATAAAACTATAATATCACAAAGACCGACTTGAATGCCACGTTCATTACATTGCCCCAATGATTATCTCGTAGTAAAGTCATACAAGTAACAAATAACAAATTAAGAAGTTTGGCCCAAAAGCTCGAATGATACATCAAATATAATGCGATGCAACCTTGTATAAATTGCTCGTTAGTCAGGCAATCATACAATACATATTGATATTTTTATAAGAATATAATCTTTAAGGTGTTATTTCACGATGTGATTATGCAAGATGATTTGAACAACCGAAAATGATAAAGCTTATTTTCTGAGGAGAAAATAAAATAATTTCTAAGGTGCATATTAACTTCTAGGTTCACTATTCATTAAACGCATTCTATTTGCTTGTCAGGAGGCTTAATTCGTCACAACTCTTCTGCGGCAAGAAAGTTTTGGTAAATTTTTCGTTCTTAATAATGATTGCAGTAAGTTTTTACTATTCATCATCAAGTTATTTTATAATAATGTTCGCAGAAAGATTGCTTTGGTGTAGCTTATGTTTCACAATTTTAAGTTTTGATAGCCGTAAGACATTGCTCGACCATTAAATTATGAATGGCACAACCGTTTTTTACCTTTTTAAAATTGCAATTATGAATTTTAATATCCATATATTAATGTGTTAAGTAACTTTAGTAACATAAACAGATTGTGTAAAATAAATTTAAATTGTTTAGAAACGACAGTGATTAATAAAGAATTTGAGAATATCAAAGTTATAATTATAACTTAATTTCATGTAGACAACTGGGGGGCTGTTCTGAAATAATCCGATATCGGATTTTTTCATAAAATCCGATCCGTTGCGAATTTTCCTATTATGAAACTGTTTGGTCGAATTTTTCAAATATAAGCATGCTCGTTTTTTATTGACTAAAGACTTGTTAGATGAAATTGATTTCCTTTTGTGTTAGTATATTATATTGTTTGTAACATATTTATAAACATCAACTGAAGTGTATTTGTGGCTTATTAAGTTAATAATAATATAATGGACTCAATAGGCTTTTTCGTGCATCAAGTGATGATGATTCAGATGACCAAGCAACGCCAGTTTACATAGAAAGAAGACGTTTAAGATCCATCTCAATTCCACTCGATTTAACAAATAAAAGGTATGTTGTATTCTTAATGCTTGATATGTTCACTGTACAATTTAAAGACACACAAACACACACACACACATACACACACTTGCATCCACTTTAAGGTTTAATAAATATAAAACTCCATTTAAAACTCTTTAAGATTTATAAAATCATTTCGGGTTTCCAAGGAGTTGTTCCAATTTTTATTAACTCGGACGAAACCGCACTTTCAACAAACCAAAAACCGATATTAAAACTGGCAGCCACTTTAAGGTTTTTGGCAGAAGGATCTTACCAACACTCTGTAGAACAAGATTTTTTGATTGGAATGTCTTAACCAACTGTTTCCAAAGTGTTAGCTGAAACGCTTTTAATATTGGAGTCCAAATTGTGTGGGGAATACATACATTTTCACATGTCGGAGGAACAAATAAACAAATCAAAACAATATTTTCTAACCAAAAGTGGATTTCCTGGGGTTATATTTTGTGTTGATGGCACTCATGTTAATATAATACGCCCAAACAAGAATGAACACCATTTCTATAATCGAAAAGGAAATCACAGCCTGAACGTAATGGTGGTAAATATATCTAAAATCTAAAAATAGAGCACATACTAAGCACAGGTCTATAAAAATAATAATTTTTATTTTTATAGACCTGCGATTATAAAATGCAAATAACTTCGGTTGATGCACGATACGGTGGTTGTTCTCATGATTCAGCAATCTGGAGCATGAGTGATAATTTATCGGTTCTTCAGCAGCATGGTGATAAATCACCTTGGATGCTTGGTAATGTATATTTCACATGTTAACTGTATTTTATTAACATATTTCTTAGGAGATTCAGGATATTCACTTCAGCCGTGGATTATGACACCATACAGAAAAGCCATACAAGGCTCACAGGAATCGCGGTATAACATTCGTCATGCAAAAGCTCGAACCATCATTGAGTGTTTGGCATCTTAAAAGGACGATGGAGATGTTTACTACACACACGTGAGTTAAACTACCAGCCAAAAAAGGCTGCACAAATTGTGAATGTGTGTTGCCTTCTTCATAATTTATGTGTGAGACACAATATTGAAATCGATGAAGATCTTATAGAAAATGAAGATAGTTACGAACATCATTCACATTACGAAGTAGATACTGAAAACTTACCGGAGGAAGCAAAACGAATCAGAAATAATATTAGAGACAATTTATAAATTTTAATAGCTTTTTTAATAACACAATAATGAATTCATAAACAATACTCTAAAACGAAATAAAATCAACACATTAAAGATAATAAATTAAAACTTAATTGATTAATAAATTAGATAACAATTAAAATTTAGTTTAATTCTTTTGCATTTAATTCCCGTTCTTTTAAATCTAACTCCAATCTTTTTAGTTCTAACTCATCGGCTTTTTGTTTAATTATTTTAAGTTGAATTTTTCGGTCGTGTATTAATTTTAAATTTTCTATTTTAATTAATTCCTTTTGGCCGTCTCGGATATCTTTTTGAACTCTCAATTTTTCTCGGTGGTATTTATCCTTCCTCGAATAAAATTTTTCTTGCAGCTCAATTTGCCGTTTTAGAAGCGTTTTTACTGTTTCCTTTTGTTTTTTTTTGGTTGATTTAGTGTTATCGGAACGGGATTTTCATTTATTTCAATAATTTCTACTGATTCAGTGATTTCATTTTCATCATTTTTATTTAATAAATTATTTTGAGAGAAACATCCAAAATGTTGAGCCCCCGTACCATTTATTTCGGTCGACAAATCTAAAACCCGGTCAACTCTTTCTTCCAATTGGCTAAGCTGCTTACATCGAAATGAACCTCCTCCAGTCGCATTTATACTTTTTTTTATTATTTTTTAGTTTTAATTTAATATTGTATTTGAAGTCTTTCCATACCTGAGAAAGCAAATATGTATACATAAATATATCAATAAATGAATATATATATATATATATATATATATATATATATATATATATATATATATATATATATATATATATATATATATATATATATATATATATTATATATATATATATATATACAGTGGGGAGCAAAAATGGATACATAATTTCAAATTTTTGTATTTTTAATTTCGATTCTTCTAATTTTTTAATTCAAAGAAAAAACTACTATAAAAATTAAAAGTTTGCAATGTCATTCATATAATTTATTTAAAAAAATCCATAATCCAAGCAGTTATGCCTACAAAATAGAAAATTCATTGTGTAGGTGATATGTATCCATATATGCACGTTGCATGTACCCTATAAAATAAATGAATTTCACCAATAATAAATTTAATTTTTGTTTTTATTTTTATATTTATTCAATTTTCAAAGAGGGAGATTCTGTTTTTACAAGTGTAATTCAAAATTTTAATTATTTGTGTTTTAAACATAACCATTTTTTAAAAATGAAAAAAATATCAACCGATTTAGAACAAAATATCATTTCTCTTTGCGAAAAAGGATTTTCACTAAGGAAAATTGCAACTCAATTACATGTGTGTCATCGGACTGTACGTAATGTAAGAAATAAAAATAATTTGGGGAAATCAAATGGTTGTAAAGGACGTCCACAGCTTCTAAATAGTAGGGATTCTCGGGCGATTGCGCGACTTTTAAAAGAAAAAAAGGTGAACCAAAGTAACCAGCTAATAAATACACCTCACAAAGCTGTAAAAGAGTTGGGTAAGAACGTTAGTGAGTGGACAGCACGGCGGGCGTTGCAAAGAATAGGTTTGCGGGCATACGTTAAGAAGAAAAAACCAGCGTTATCTTGCAAAAATATCAAAGCGCGGCTCGAATTTGCAAAATTTCATAGAAATTGGTCTATTGATGATTGGAAACAGGTGATTTGGTCCGACGAAACGAAAATTAATCGGTTTCAATCAGATGGAAAATCCTATTACTGGAAACGACCACACGAAAAAATAAAGAAACACCATGTAAAGGAAACGGTAAAGCACAGTGGCGGATCCTTAATGGTCTGGGGATGCTTCACGTGGTGGAATGTTGGCCCATTAGTGAGGATCAATGGTATTATGAGAAAAGAAGATTATCTAGAAATTCTGAAAGAAAACTTAGTGAAGTTTCTAGATGAATGCGCTTATCCGGAAGAGGAAATCGTTTTTCAGCAAGATGGAGACCCGAAGCATACAGCTAATATAGTGAAAAATTGGCTAGCAGACCAGAAATTTCAAACTATGAAATGGCCTGCTCAAAGTCCGGATTTGAATCCCATAGAGCATCTATGGGCATTGATTAAACGAGTATTGCGAGCCACCTAAAAACGTAGACGAATTATGGCGGCGAGTTGAAACAGAATGGATAAAAATTCCTCCTGAATCAATCCAGGGACTTGTCGAAAGTATGCCCAGACGAATAAAATCAGTTATTGAAAATAAGGGGCTTTGGACAAAATATTAAAAATAGTTTTGATGCAACTGGTAAAAACGTGCAAATATGGATACATTATCAAATTTTATTTGTGCGAAATATATCTTTTTAATAAATTGAATTATTGTTATTTTTTTAATAAAATCTAATGAATAATATTACAAAGTTATAACGTAAACATATTTTTATTTTTTAAATAATAAAACAAGAACTATAGAAATAAAAATCTAAAATATTTAAATCTATGTATCCATTTTTGCTCGCCACTGTATATATATATAAATATATTAACTTATATTATCCTTACTTTTTTCCAACCGATCACTGTTCTGATTGGTGGACCTTTTTCGTTTAATTCCTCCGTAATGCTGTTCCACAAATTATTAGTTTGCTCTTTAAACTGTGGAGCATTCAAAAAATTGTTTGCGATCCCCTCATTTTGCTCCATAAAGCTGACAAGCAACTCAAATTGTTCGCTAGTAGTTGTTGCCCTAATAAATTCAAAATAACAAATAATTAAATTATAATTATGATTTAAATATAAATATTTTAAATATATTATACTTACATTTTAAATAATGTTAAATTTAATTTTTTCTTTTATATGCCGTAACAATTATTTGTTGATTGAAATAATTGAACACATTCGATAACACAAATGAAATTTGTCTACTAATTAGCAGTCGAATTTTGACATTGGATTTTCGGAAAATCCGATTTCGTTTTGACTATAGTTTCATAATAGCGGATTTTTCGATATCGGATTTTCATAATGGCAAAATTCGCTGTGGGATCCGATATCGAATTTTTCAGAATAGCCCCCCAGAATTTAATAATTTGGTTTGACGCAATAATGAATCTTACTATTCCAAGTTAGCCTCACCGTTCAATAATGAAGTTTTTCATGCTCAAATATCTAAAAGACATCCACCAAATTTTGTTTTTATCTACAAGTATCTCAGCAAATCCAAAAAAATCGAATCCTGTTTTAAATCAATTAATATGACTCCCAAAAAACCTTACTTAACTTCTAAAATTACCATTACTATTAAAACCTTAAATTACCATTATAAATCAATATGTACAAACTTTACTGAGCCAATTATAATACCAACCTATGTAAAATCCTTAAACACAAAAAAAAATATAACTTGTATTTAATATTTTTCAATCGAAGATAAATACTAAAATACTATAAATTTATCGTATTATTATTAATCATTTATTATTAATATAATAACTCTATTAAAATATATGAACATAATAATTTTAATTATTAAAATGTACGAGAAATAAACCTTTTCAAATTTTGGTGATAACTTAATAAAATAAAGTTATAAAACTAATTATAATAAAGCAATCTAATTTTCTAATAATATAATTGAATGATTCGATATTAGATCTTATTCGTTTCTACTTTATGTATAATTTAGTTTTATTATTTCCAATCTAGTAAAATAAGGAAACGTCAAAATTTTCCAGTTTTTTTTAACTATGAAAAAATACTTTTGTACAAAAAACAAAACATTTAATGGAATTTAAAATTAATTATTTAATTTAATAACTATTTTATAATATTAGATTTAGTTCTTTTCTTCTTTTTTATCTTTTGGTGGTTGTTCTGTTGTTGAATCAGTACTACTGCTGCCGCTGCCACTGCTTTCACGCTCTGACGCCATCTTTTTATATGCCATTTCGAATAGTTTCAATGATGCCTGTTGTAATGTACCTACAGTTTTACGTATTTCTTCTGGATCAGCCGATTCCTTATTTGCTAATAATTCTCTAACTTTTGTAATGTCTTCTCGTAGTTTATCACACTGTTGAAATTAAATATATAATTAACAAATTTACTGAACTTCTTAAGTTAATTTTGTCTAATAATTACTTCTTCTTTTGGTAATTGTGCTTTAAATTCTTCCATCTTGCTTTCTGTATCGTGTACGATACCTTCGGCTTGATTAATGGCTTCAACACGATCCTTTTTCAATTTATCAGTTTGTGCATATTGTTCGGCATTTTTGATCATGTTTTCAATTTCGTCTTTGCTTAAACCGCCGGATGATTGAATTACAACTAAAATAAAAGAAGCACAAATACATATATGTATTAATAAATATGATGAATATAAACATCTTACTTTGTTGTTCCTTTCCTGTTCCCTTATCTTTTGCTGAAACATGTACAATGCCGTTTGCATCAATATCAAATACAACTTCAATTTGAGGAACACCGCGAGGAGCTGGTGGAATCCCCACTAATGTGAATGAACCCAACTTTTTATTATCTGAAGCCATTTCACGTTCACCTTGATGCACTTTTATTTCTACTTGAGTTTGACCATCAGCAGCCGTTGAAAAAACTTGAGATTTCTTTGTTGGGATAGTTGTATTTCGTGTGATCAATCGTGTGAATACACCACCTAAAGTTTCAATACCCAACGAAAGTGGAGTAACATCGAGTAGAAGTACGTCTGTAACATCTCCAGCTAAAACACCTCCTTGGATTGCAGCACCGACGGCAACAGCTTCGTCGGGATTAACAGCACGTGACGGCTGACGTCCAAATAAATCTTGCACAGTTTGTTGAACCTTAGGCATACGTGTCATTCCTCCGACTAATAAGACTTCACCAATATCGGATTTTGAACATTCTGCATCCTGAATAGCTTTCTGACATGGTGCAATTGTACGTTTAATTAACTCACCGACTAGCGACTCTAATTTTGACCGAGACATTTTCAAGTTCATGTGTTTAGGCCCGGATTGATCCATAGTCAAGTATGGTAAATTAATATCGGTTTGAAGAGATGATGATAATTCGATTTTAGCTTTTTCAGCTGCCTCTTTTAAGCGTTGCATTGCCATCGGATCTTTAGTAATGTCAATACCTTGATCTTTCTTGAATTCATCGACAAGGAAATTCACGAGTACGTTATCAAAATCTTCACCTCCGAGTAATGTATCACCATTTGTTGATTTTACTTCAAATACGCCTTTTTGAATTTCAAGCACCGAAATATCGAAAGTGCCGCCACCCAAATCATATACAGCAATACTAAGAAATTGTTAATAAGAATAAAGATAGAAAATTTATATAAGAGATTTCCTTCCAAAATTTGACAGCTACTTATTTATCAGTTGATTTTTAAATCATTTTTTACCCTAATAAATTGATTAAAGATTTTTTTATTAGAAACAAAAGAATAAAATGATATATGTATATTTAAAAAAAAAACACATAAAATTGTTTGCACCCTTAATAGGATTAACTTCTATACAGCCTGGTTTGACATTTTGACCAATAAGGAAAATGGTCAGTTGTTAAACTGAAATTATTTAAATTCTCGATTCGAGTGCGGTAAAATAAGAATTTAGAATAAAATCACCTTCCAGTTTTACATTGAAATAATTTACATAATGGTTATTGAATCTAATATATAGTTGAACGCAATTTCTTTTAGTTTTATAACTTATTAGAAAGCAACTTACATTTTATCTTCAGTCTTATCCATCCCATACGCTAAAGCAGCTGCAGTTGGTTCATTTATAACTCGCAACACATTCAATCCAGAAATTTGTCCAGCATCTTTTGTGGCTTGTCTCTGTGAGTCGTTAAAGTAAGCGGGCACAGTGATAACGGCATTTTTAACTGGCGTATTTAAATAAGCTTCGGCGGTTTCCTTCATTTTTATCAACACGAAAGCTCCTATTTGACTTGGTGAATAAACTTTACCATCTTGCGCTTGTACCCATGCATCACCATTCGATGCTTTGACTATTTTATAAGATAAAGTTTTCATATCTTTTTTAACTTCTGCATCATCGAAACGACGACCGATTAAACGTTTGGTAGCATAGAATGTATTAGCGGAATTTGTAACAGCCTGACGTTTGGCCGGCATACCAACTAAACGTTCACCATCTTTGGAAAATGCAACGTGCGAAGGTGTTGTTCGAGCACCCTCTGTGTTTTCGATAACCCGGGCTGTCTTACCTTCCATAACAGCCACACATGAATTTGTAGTACCCAAATCAATGCCTATCACAGCACCTTTAACACCTTCAGATCTAAAAATAAAAAAAAATGATGTAATAAACCAAAACTATAATCAGAAAGTAACCCGATATATTTGAGTAATTAATTTCAAATCTTGCAGTGTTCAATAATGATAAAAACTATTATTGCGTATGCCACTACAAATATTACATTTCTCCATTGTTAAAATAATTTTATTACATAATCATATTACGCAGAGGATGAATGATAAATAATACTTACTTAAATCTTTGATTGATACCCCCATAACGATGTGCGGATATAACAGGCAATACATTCTGTAATAAACACATTTTTTAAATTATTAATCAAATTTCGATTTAATATGTTTGCTAAATATCTTTTTTGAGGTTAAGAACATTCTTAAAAGATCTATGCGACTTTTTGCATTGAGAACCTTCACCGTTAAGTTAAAATTAAAAAACAAGATTAAATACTTTGTTAAAGTTAAATAGAACATACTTTTTTCAAAATTGTGGAAAAACCTCGACTGCCATTCGTTTCAAGGGTCAATTTCGACAGAAAACGGCCGGCTGATAACATTTTATTCATTTAAACTCGATAACACTTTTGGGAAATTTTTTTAAATATATAGATGTTGATTAGAATCGTTTACGTAAGAAAAAAAAAACAATTATTCCTTAATTTTTATAATTTTAATAAAAATTTATCTTTTTATGAATATTTCTCACGTGTATGATGAAATTTCGACAGCTACTTTGTCAGAAATTGTAACTGCGGAAATTTCAAGAACTAAAATAACATTACTGTAGTCGAATTCTCTAGTTGTCGAATTGAAAGATTCTAGTACAAAACCAATAAAAGTGTGTGTTCCATTGACGAATCACAGATGTCACCAGTGATAACTGTTATAAATTATAGCAGAAATGTTTACACATACGAACAAAATAAAAAAAAATAATGAAATAGGCGGAGCGAACCAAATACGACGCAACGTAACTTCACGAAGTATAGAGATGCAAAATAATGGAATGTTCTACAAGTATTTGCGTCGTATAAATACGTGTAGACATTTGAGTTACGAGACAGTTTAATTTTGAATTTCGAAGTGTTAATATCGGGAAGTGATAAAAAGTGAAAGTGAAGTGTCAAAGTAATTGTGATAATTATTAAGTAAAATTAGTGTTGTGAAAATTATTTGTGGAATTTATTAGGAAATAAATTCTTTCATAAATTGGGAAATTGTTCTGCATTTTTTCATCAATCATGAAAGGAACCATTTTCGATTTTTTTCTGTAAGATGGAAGATGTAACATTTTTTGACGAGGAACCATTTTCGATTTTTTTCTGTAAGATGGAAGATGTAACATTTTTTGAATAAATTTGATTCTTCTAAAAATCTGTTAACATTTTTTTAATCGTAAATCTATTCCTTGGTTTAAAAATCAAAAATTAAATAAACTTAAACAAATATTAAACAAATTAAAGTAAATTAATAAATAATATTGTTACGATTTTGCCGATTGTTTATTCTAGTAATTTATCCGGTTCGATCACTGGATTGTAAATATTAAACTCGCAAACTTTAATTTGTAATTGTTTAGGGGTAACCCCTTAACTACTGCTATAATTTTTTAACTTTTTAATTATCACAAGTGACATCTGTGATTCTATGACATCTGATAATAAAGTGAGACAGCGTCGATTAAAAAAATAAAAGACAAACGCAAACAAGTAGAAATGAAACAACTAAAAACATTAAAGATTCAGAATTAAAAAAAATTCGAAAACTAATTATAAAGTCAAAACGAAATTCATTAAATCAAAGCCTTTTTTGGAAAATAATATAATTACAAAACGAGAAGATTCCCAAATGGACTCATCAAAAATGGAGACAAATGAAATCGCTAGTGACGAAGAATTAAGGAGGTTCGAACCAAACTCAAATAAAGTACCATTAGTAAAAAACAATGAAATAAAAACACAGGACCGATTGTATGAATGCGGATAGACGATATAACCTCGGATATATTGTCGTTTGCATTGTATGAACACAAAAATAAATCCATGAGTAGAGTTATATCGTCTGTTTCTATCTTTTGTTTTCGGTGGTTATAACCGAGGATAGAAATTGTTGTTGTTGTTTGTGTATTGTGATTATTAAATATAAAATTTATATAATTTGATATTAAATAAATATAAATTAATGGAGTTAAATAATAATAATGCACGTATTAAACGAATAAGCAGACAGGAATATAATAATTTTACGCAAGATGTCACCAGAGATAACTAAAAAGAGTTATAAATTATAGCAGTAGAGGTTACCCTGTAACCAAATGATAACACATACGAACAAAATAAAAATAAATAATGAAATAGGCGGAGCGAACCAAATATGACGAAAAGAACATTCGCGAAGTGTAGAGATAACAAATACGTTTGTATGCGTGCATATTTTTGACATATCTTAAAAGCGCGAACTAAGTTTGTTTTGAATATTTATTTTGATTATTTTAAAAACTAAAATAAATATTAAATTGATAAAATTCAATAAACAACCGTTGGTATTTACATTACTTCATTGAAAAAGAATTAAATCTTCAACCGCGAAGGAAATACGAAATGTTCTATTTTATGACAGACGAAATATTTTATGAAAGACGGATCAGTACAACGGCAGTGAGATAGTATTTAATATTTGAAAATAAAAGACTGGAAATTTATATATGTTTTATTTTACATTAATTTATTCACTTATTTCTTGAAATACAATTGGATAGCGCACTTTTCATCTTAAATGTAATTCCACAGCATGAATAATCGAAATGATATTTGCCGCTTGAATAATATTTTTAAAATGTAAACAAATTTTGACAATACATAATGCAGGGTTGAACAAAATAAGGGAAATTTTTCGATTTTGTTGAATATGAAATATTTACAAAGCAAAAAGTACTATGCGCGAGTACTTTTCATTGCAAATCGCTTTGTAAATTTTTGTATGTGTGAGTGAAAAAATTTGTATACTACGAATTTTTTTTGAATGCATATTATACGTGTGAAAAAATTTAAAACAGAATGCAAATATTTGCAATGCATTGCAAGTAGAAACCCAGAGTAAAGTGTTAAAATAATTGTAGTTATAATTTTTGTGGAAAATTAGTGGAGAAATAATTATTTGTCAAATATTTGTGGAATTTATTGGGAAATAAATTTATTGTAAAGATTAAAGTTTGCGAATTTAATATTCACAATCCAGTGATCAAACCGGATAAATTATTTGAATAAACACTAAATTGTAACAATTGGTAACAGCGGTGAGATTGTGAATAGCTTGAATATCTAAAAATAAAATAGTTGGACTTAAAAGTGGCAGATTTGAAAAAAGTAGTTGGACCAGAGGTGTCTACTAACTTCGGGCAACAGGAATGAGTTACAGCTTAGGCTTCACGCTGGTTTGGTAGAGGATAATATTGACCCGGGATCAACATCAATTTAATTTGGGGGCACCGGATTCAACCGAAATGACCAGAGACCAGAATGTCGTCATTAAAGAAAGTACTCCAACAACACCTGGAGGTTTCGATTTGGGACCCAAATGGCTGTTATTCTACAAATGCAGCTAAAAATGGAGCAAATAATCGGTGGCCTCGAAGGGAAAATAACTCCCGGCCAAGATCAATTAAAAACCGACAATGCATCCGAATGCGCAAATGCGATCCGGTCAAGAGAGATAGTTGGCGGAACAGGAGGTCATGAGAACCGGACAAGAGAGCATTATCGAACGGTTGGAGCAGCAGGAAAAAGTGTTATCGAGAAGTTTCGAGAGCTTTCCGTTACGTTGAACACAAAAGTTGACACAGTGAAAATAGAAATGGAGCGTAAACTTGAGCAGTTTGAATCTCGCATTCTTCAGCAATCTGAGGTGGCAGATCAGAGAATCATGAAGATTGAAAAAGAACTGGATCTAAAAATCAACGGCAGAGCTCCAATTGCTCGATCAACCAGCTCAATGAAATTGAAGCCGCCAACGTTCGACGGGACCACACCATTCAACATCTTCAAACTCCAGTTTGACATGGCGGCCACAAGGAATGGTTGGTGTGAGGAGGATCGAGTGGCAGCATTAATTGTGGCACTGCCTTTAAGTGCTGCGGAACTTCTTCAGATCGTGCCGGAATACGAACGGGAGGATTACGGCAAAATTATGTTGGCGTTGGAGCGTAAATATGGAGGTGACCACCGACGGGAGCTACATTGTATGGAGTTGAAGGGGCGATGTCAACGGGTTCAAGGGACGCTCCACGAGTATGCGGCTGATATAGAGCGGTTAGTGGACCCTGCCCACTACAACATGGCGAGTGAATACATAGAGCGTATCAAGATCGACGCTTTCACCGATGGAATACGGAATCCGGATACGAGACGTGCAGTAGTTTGTCTCCAAAGGCGACGTTTGCGGAAACCATCGCGTGTGTACTAACAAACGAGACTGCAAACAATATCATCAAACCAGCAGTAAAGGTACGTCGTGTAGAAGTGGAACCAGTATTCAGTCACAAACCAGGAAATAGCATCAAACCAACAGATAACTGGTGGGCAATGAGATTCCAGGATGGAAATAGTAAAATCAGATGTTGGGTTTGTGACAAAACAGAACATGAAGTGTGTAGCTTTGCTGTAAATTTGAATGTGTTGTATTTCCGAGTTGTTTGCTTCCATCCACTAGGCCGGTTTCGATCTGATGATGACGTCATTGAATGACTGCGTGATCGAAAAGATCAAATCCATCTCATCAGGCATATGCTACCGGACTTGATGTTCTTACTGTGCGATTCGTATATATACGAATAGTCATGACGCGACAGTACTAGTGAATTACAAGAACTTAACTCGAAACATCGAATTTTTATTAATTGCGTGTGCACTGAAAAAAATCCTACATTTATGTAATGAAAATCGGGATAAATGTAATGAAATATACATCAAAACTGCGCCGATGTAAAAGTACATTAATAATACAATTTTAGTTCATTAATATATTGAACTAAAAAACAAAATATATAAATTTATTTTACATAACATTTATAATTCAGGTTGTTGTATTTATGTTGTATGGTTCAAGTATGATATAAAACTAATTTTAATAATAATGCATCTTAAAATATTTTTGAAGAAAAAATTCATACTATTTAGGTAACAAATTCTTAAGTTAATGAAACAATTGTAATATTTAAGAACCAGCTTCATCATTTTAATGCAAATATTAATAGTATTAAAGAAATTCTAAATGATATTTATGCATAAATTTTCATATAGTTTTAGTACTTATGAAATAATTCATAAATAAAATGAAATAAATCATAAATAGGATAATTATTATCATAATTATTACTGAAATGTTCATGTAATTTAGAACTTAAGGTTCATCAATAATAAAGTAAATACGTAGTATTTATATTAAGAATCACAAGGTCAAAATGTATATACACATATATATATATATATATATATATATATATATATATATATATATATATATATATATATATATATACATATATATATATATATATATATATATACATATATATATATATATATATATATATATATATATATATATATATATATATACATATATATATATATATATATATATATATATATATATATATATATATATATATATATATATATATCGATCGCATAGTTGTAACTTTCTGTTTGTGAAATGAAACACATTATATTAAATTTTTTAATTTTATATTTATTAAATCAAATATTGAAAATAAATCAACCTATTAGACAATAATTGTCAAAAAATTAAATACAATTATTTCAAATAAAATTACAAATAAGCTATTATTGATTAACAAAACTTTCAATTTTTTCTAACATTACACTTACATTTAAACATCTTTTCGTTACACAACCAGATTTCAACAAGGTTCCATAAAAATTCTTTGGCGCTTATTTCTAGAACTTTAGAAATTTGGCCAATCAGAAGTTTCACTCTACGTTTCTAAACCTTCCAACAGCATTATACATTTTTTTAATGTTTTGTATGGTCTTCCATTTCATGTAGACTGCTGATGTAAACCACACTTTTGTATACATCTTGAATAGTACTTTTGGTGGCACATTTATTGTCCGTATTATCTTTTATAGCAAGTTTTATAGTTACTTCCATGGATTCAACGAAGCACCATAGCAGGTTTATGTTATGTAGTTTCGTCTATAAATAACTAGATAGATTGTTATTATAATTATAAAGGCAAAACGAAATGATTGAGTGATAGGATTGTAGAAATAAAAGCTAGATAAGATTCCGGGGACGATTTCTTCAGATATTTACAAAAAAGGATGTTAGCTAGGAAAGTATAAAGGAAGGTTTATTAGTTATAAAAAAGAACGACCCAGTTACACGCACCTGGCAAATTGTTACTAAACAATTGTTAATACAAAACAATAACTTTTTTAATCTGCAATCACCAATCCGCATTTTCCAGTACGCAACACCTACTTGTAGTTAATTTTTCTTATTAAAGTAACAAACACACAATTCTGAAATTAATTTATTAATTAGTTTTATAAAATATTTAAGCCAACTATAATATAATGTATCACCCTTTATAATCCCAGAACTGTACATTACTATCTTACAAAATTGGAAACCTTAATTTACATCTCCAATCTGCAATTATTATTAATCATTATTTAATATAGTTTCGTCTATAAATTTTAAGCTAGAATATTATCATTTATAATGGCAAAACTGTAAATAAAATGAAATAATTTAGCTTGAACCATAATATGTATGAGTATGTAATAAAAAAAAGACAAAATTTTACTAAAATTAGAATCTTTATTAATTTAGTTACTAAGCTAATTATTGGAAAATTTGGAAATAATATAAATTATGTAATAGTCGTATTTAATATATAATTCAAAGATAACATGTAAATAAATAATTATATCCCCACCTTTGATAAACATTTTATATATCCAACATATACATATATCCTTTTATCTTCAAGTCATTTCTTAAACTGTCGTGTAGGAATGCATCTCACTTTCAATTAGTTGAGTTTTGCTACAACTTTGCCATAAAGTTATAAACTTATTACCGATATTTGATATCGAACCTTAGACTTCAATGCATGGTTCAGCATCTAATTCTACATCTGAAGGCAAACTATAAATGCAAATTATGAATAACAAATATATTTGCAGTACATACTCTTTAAATGTTCCAATTAATACAAACATTCTATTAAGTTATACATACATTCAAATAAACAGGTGTTTATAAACTAGAGATTTAACACATAAAACACTTATTATATACTTACCAGAAATATATAGGTCCTAGAATTCGTTATTTGTATAATAAAATAAAACTATAAACTTATTTTTTTTTACACGACCGTAACAACTGAAGGAAAATAAACAATGAATAATGACACAATCGAATTTTCGTTTACTGACGAAAGAATTATACGATTTTAATGAAAACTGCATAAATAATATGAATAAATCACCAAAGGCATGACGTTTATTCATATATAATATGAACAAATTCAATTATTCGATTGAATTGTAATACATATGAACTTCTTTGTACATATTATGAACAGTTTCATGAAATACTTTTTCTAATGTCCAATTTGTAACTTTATGAATTTGTTCATTCATATTACGAACATTTTTCTTGGTACAATTCCTAACAGCACCATTTTTAATAAAGCAAAATATAACGCCGACTTTAATAAAATTGACATCCGATCATATCCACTGAATAGAATGACTACATAGTTTTTATTATTAATAATTTAATCTTACAAATTAGGTTTTTGTTCCTTAATAATAAGATCGCTCATATATTTGTTCAATAAATAGTATGAATCAATCATTAATATAATGTTTTTGTGAATTGCATCAAACTGCACTAATACATTCATAAAAATTTTATGTATTTTCTGTAAAGTGCAATTAAATAAATAAAATTTAAATTGATGAACTAAGTTTTTAATATTAATGTACAAATAAACAATGATTCCTACTATTAATATACGAATTTTGAGCTAAAATTTGTTTTTATAATTCTGTTCGTTAATATTATGACGATTACATCAATAATATGAATTTAAGTCGATGAACGCGATTCATAATTATAATGTTCAAAATTTTTTTCAGTGTGGCGTGAGCTAATTTGCGATTTTTTAAGTTGCTCTGGCCGCCACAAACACATCTCAAGGAATGCTGGGATATAAGGCGTAAACGGGTGAGAACACTATCGCCGATGTACCAAAGGCCACAGGAGGAAAGAAAAGCAGAGGCCGAGGTGGAACGCCAAATAACAACGAAGGCGTTAAACGAGTAAGAGTCAGCTTTGAGGAGCAAACGCATTTCTAGATTGACAAAAGGTCAATATACGATCCATATAATAACGTTAGACACAGAAGCTACAAGAATGATTGTGCGGCCAGATTTTATCACGGATGGAGTTCGACCAATAGAAGGGTTCAAGTTACAAAAGTTGAAAGGCGACCGGCGACAACGCTACTATTAAAGGAAAGAAGAAGGTTACAATACGAGTGGGAAACAACAGTTTCCGACATTTAGTTCTGGTAGTGAATATTGTGGATGAGGTCATCCTGGGAATGGGCTTTATGAAACGAAATGGTTTCTTATTGGATATCGGACGGGGAACATTGAGCTACGGTAATGTCGAACTGCCTTTGCAACTGAACAACGGGAAGGAGCCAGTCATAAGGAAGAAAAAATTAAATCGTCGGACGAAGCTACGACCACACTCGGAAACGGTTGTTTGGGGGAAATTGGATGGGGATCCTGGAACCCAAGGGTTGTGGAAGTCAACAGTGATGAGATAGAAACCAAAGAAATTACAATCGGAAAAGCTTTGTTTAAGCCAGATTGTGCCTTTAGAGTTCCGATAAGAGCTCTTAATTTATCGGATACGAAAAAACCATCAAAAAGGGAACTATCATCGGCCGAGGTGAGGAAGTATCCACGATTATAAAATGCGAGGAGACAAACCGTGTGTAAAAGCCAAGGACCAACGACAGCAGAAAATAACGGGGGACTTAACACAGAAATGGACGGACCAATTCACTTCACAAGAAAACCATGCAGCAAAGGAGTTGCTCCAGAAGAATATGTCCATTTTCCGTGGGGCACCGGAAGACAATGGCAAAACAAACATAGTTAAATACCGCATCGACACAGGAACATCAACACCAATTCGACAAGCGCCAAGAAAGTTGCCATTGGCTAAGCAAGCAGAAGTGGATAAGATGGCAACTAATATGCAAACATCGGGAGTAATTGAGCAGTCAACGAATCCACGGAGTTCACCAGTAGTATTGGTGGAAAAGAAGGATGGATGCATGGGATTCTGCTTGGATTATCAGAAGCTCAACACAGTTACCAAAAAAAATAGTTACCCGTTACCAAGGATCGACGACACACTGGATACATTGGCAGGAGCACGGATTCAACATTGGATCTGCAGAGCGGCTATTGGCAAGTGGAAGTCGCAGCATATGTGAACAACTTGAAAGAGGAGACTAAAAACATACACGGATTTGTCAGAGGGTAAATCAAATTGTCAAGTGACCGAACAATGGCTCGATACGATATACGAGCGAATAACAAAGGATTTTACGAAGGTCAATTGGTATGGCTTCACAACCCACAACGTAAGAAAGTTATCGCAGAAATTACAACCTGGATGGAAGGGACTGTACAAGGTCATAACAAGAATAAATGATGTGATCTATAGGATCCAAAGAGGAGTACGAGGAAAACCCAAGGTTGTACACCTTGAGTGACTGGCGTTCTAAAGAGGCAGAGGTCTGGATCCTGTTTGGGACGAACAGGTTTGGGCGAAGGGTACTGTGACGAATCACAGATGTCACCTGTGATAATAAAAAAGTCAAAAATTATAGCAGTAATTTTGGGGTTACCCTGTAACCAAATGTTTACACATACGAACAAAATAAAAAGAAATAATGAAATAGGCGGAGCGAACCAAATACGACGCAACGTAACTTCGCGAAGTGTAGAGATGCAAAATAATGGAACGTTCTACAAGTATTTGCGTCGTATAAATAGGTGTAGAAATTTGAGTTACGAGACAGTTCAATTTTGAATTTCGAAGTGTTAATATCGGGAAGTGATAAAAAGTGAAAGTGAAGTGTTAAAATAATTGTAGTGATAATTATGGTGGAAAAGTAGTGTTGTAATAATTATTTGTGAAATATTTGTTGAATTTATTGGGAAATAAATTTATAGTTAAAAATTGATCTTTGCGAGTTTAATATTCACAATCCAGTGTCGAACCGGATAAATAATTTGAATAAACACTCGGCTTAATCGTAACAATATTTTAGGATTTATGTTAGAGATAATTCGCTGGTTTGACTTTTGTAAATGCACTTTTGTTGTTGCAAAAATATTGAAAAAAAAATCAAAAGATAAAGAAGAAAGAAAAGATAGAGAGATAATTTTTCGTTATTACACGCATATATAACTTCAAAAGATTCTGTGGCCCTATTCTGGTTTTCCCTGGGAATTGGGAATTGGGAAAAAAAAATTCCCAATTCCCAACTATAATAATTCCCAATATTTTATTCCCCAATTCCCAAAAGTGTATTCTGGCGTGCTGGGAATTATTTCCCCTCTGTGAATCACATAGTTTTAAATGTTCGCCACTAGAGTACCTTTTTCATAGTTTTTTCATGGTGCGCTGTGTTATTATGTTTGAATATGATTTAAATATTGACGGATGAATAACAAATTTAAAAAAAAAATATGTGTTTTCGCTTTTGAATAACAATTAAACATTTTTTAGGATCGGAATTTTTTTCTACATTCACTATTTATTATGATTATTAGTATTTATGAATGAGCTAATTTTTTTATATTTTAGGGCAGATAAGACGAAATTTAAAAAAAATAAGTGTTTTTGATTTTAAGAAATAATAAAAAAAAAAAATTAAATTTATACTCTAGTATTATGATTATGAGTATTTTACCATAAGAAATATGAATTCCCAACAATTTTAATAGGGAAAAATAAACGTCAAAGCTGTTATAATTGGGAATTATTTTTTCCAAAGAAATATTTTTCCCAATAGCCAGAATACACTTTTGGAAAAAATAATTCCCAACTGTTATAAAAACGTCAAAATTCCCAATTCCCAATTCCCTGGGAAAACCAGAATAGGGCCACTGGTGGTCTTCTTTTCAAACGATTATCATTAATTGTTTGAAAAGAAGACCATCAGAATCTTTTGATGTTACGGATACTTGATACTAAGATCACAATATGGATGTATTGTGATCTTAGCATCAAGTATCAAATTGACATATTGGTTACAGAAGGGGCCATCCAAAGTTCACAGTAAAAAAACTGAATATGTATAGTATGGTATATTTATGACAATTTCAAAAAATTGTCTAACTCTTCTGTCACAAGCGATGTTCCTCAAATTTCATATTCGGATGTATTGTATGTATGTATTTTTTCTATGTACTACCACATAATATATTAAAAATAATTAACTGATTTTAAGTGAAATTTAAAATATTTATTAATAATTATTAATAAATATACACAGTTAAAAAAGTTGCTTGATTTTTTAATACAATGCTTGCTATTAAGACTATGCAATGCAATGTTAAACTACAATGTAAAACAGATCTTCCATTACATAATATTGTAATGCAACTTAATGAAAAATGTAATGCAATTCTTGCTTCAAATCCTATTTAATGCAAATCAATTGTATACTCTAAAGCAAACTTGTTATAAAATAATCATTTTAATATAAGGTCCCTGTTAGTTTAATAGAGTGCTTACATTGATAAAATGTTGAATGCATATTAGCAAAAATTTACGGAACTTCGAATATTAAATTTTACACTGTGGGATGAAATATTTGCTACATGCTGTGTAATCATATTATAATTATACTATACTAAAGGTATGGTAGGACTTTTTGTCTACCAGTGTATATAAGATCCCGTTAATAGACTCAATATTGCTATATGATAAAGCAATGCGTATAGATTAAGCAAAAAACTATTTAGTTCATTAGGAATAATCGTAATGAACAGACGAGTAGTGAAATGTGTTGTGACTTAATTAAAATAAAAGTGTTTAAATTGGTTTACATTGATAAAGATGTTATAATATAAAAGTTTGGTGTGCAAACCAATATACATTATATTAGAAGTGTAACAAATTGAAGGAGTATAACGATTTTTTAATGGCAAGTAAGTTTCGTTTAATTTTATATTAATTAGAAAAGTAGAGGTTAACATTTGTACATTACAAATTATAACATCTTCTAAAAACTGATCAACTATTAGAACAAAAAATATTGATATTTTTAAAATTTGATAATTTTAGATTCAAAATAGTAAGATTTCATTTCAAAAGTGTGTGTAGTTAAAATTATAACCTCAAAATATTCCACGTGTTAGATATTTTTGAAAATGTTCAAAATGTAAGAGTATACAGTGAATAGTAAATATTTCATTTAAAAAGTAATGCAATTCTTTTAAAAAGTATTAAATTTAACAAATATTTCTAACACGTGGATATTTTTTTATTTTTGTCTAATAGGTGAAACAATTTTAAAAATGTCTATAACACCTTAATTATAAAATTATCGTCGTATTAGACATTTTAATCTAACTAAAGGTTGTAAAAGCTTATATTAGTAGCATCATTTTAAAAATTAGCAGCCTATTTGTTGGCTATTAGATTTGTCGTATACTTTAAAGAAGAATCTTATTTGAATGTTGTTTGTATCAGTTAATTATAATTATGTTTAATAACTTTCAGGTGTGGTTCATGCTGATGTACTCGTATTTGGTATATTTGACACGGTTAGGAATACGTCCGCACAGACTAAGAGGTTGCCGTTATGGCATTGCAGTACGTTAATCAAAGATTATCTTACTTTGCATCTAGAATAAATTTCCTAGTACACAAAATGAATCAACTTCTATGACATATGGTATTCAGAAATAAAGTTCAAGAAATCGTATTAAATGTATTTTTCTAACCATAATAATAAACACTATATATTATCTTATATTAATTTAATTTAAAACCCATGTATTTTAAATTTGTAAGTATGTAAGTTAATTTTTAAAGATAAATGTATATTTATATGAATAAATTTTATATATAAAATCTAAATGTGTGTTTACTGTATTTATTATTATCTTATTGCAAAGTTTATACTGTTGATAAAAGTCCAGTTGATCTGATTTCTAATGCAACTCAAATTTAGGTGAAATATTAAATCAATTAAATAAGTATGGAATATCCAAGTAAGTACTAAATTTCAATGCATCTTACTATAATTATATACTACAAGCAGTATTGCTTTATAATGTTAAATTGTATTAAAGATTTAGTAAATCTTAGTTGCATTGTATTCTAATAGAAAAACAATTTTTAAATAAATAGCAGCATTTATTATAAAATAATGTTGACTGAATTAGAAATATAATGTAATAAATATTAAATTTTAATGTATAACATTATAGTCAATATAACGCAATATGCATTATTTTTTAATAATATTGCATTAATTAATTTCTAAATCAAGCTAAATTTAGAATTAAGATGTTATATTAAATTTAAATGGTTTCAATGCATTAAATTTCAATGAATCATATATTAATGGTATTTGAATGCAAGAGCTCCTTTATTTTTAAAATTTGTGTTGCTCTGGACCTATATGAAAAGCATCATGCATTACATAGAGTAAATTTTTTTAAGTGTGTAAGCAGTAAAATACTCTTAAGCAATAGTAGCATCTCGGGCGGTTACTATACAAATCTTCTTTTTCTACTGACATTTTTTTGTTATCTTATACAGCATACAGACTCAATGATATAGTCTGTTTTTTAAAGATGACCGTTTAAAATGGATTTGGGAAAGTTTATTTTATAAGTTTGTGAAGTATTTTATTGAATGGGAGGTATCGGTAGTAGACTGGTTTCATAAATGTGACTAATGCATGCTGGGAAAAGAACTTCCAAAACAAACCCACGCAAAAATGCAGTTGATATGATATGATATGATATGATATGATAGGGGAAGTACAAGCCAACCAGTTACGGTGATTCTGAGATTGTTACCATAATCCTGGAGTATATTCAACAGAGTTCCAAATAGATATCTGAGAATTTTTACTCCAAAATTATGCGGGCCCGGTCCCTGCTTGCATCCCAACATATAAGGTTTGGGAAAAGGAAACAATCACAGAAACGACTAAGGTGATAAAACACTGCACTAGTCATTGCCAACTACATTATGTATTAGTGAATAATAATATGTTGTTAGTATAATCATTTTCACATTGGGATTGGAGTTTGTTATTATTGTTAGTTGGATAGGTAAGGATTATTCTAAATTCATCATATGTATTCGTATCGCCTCAACAGTTAAAACTGGAGTATTTTAAAAAATATCTTTGGGTCATCTCATCATATGCTGTATTTAAAGATGTGTCCCTATAATTCCCAATCCATCACCATCTAACGCGTGGGGAATATAAATTTTCGTAATGACCCGACAGCATTTCTATATACAATATGATGATCTAATACATTGTCAATTCGTTTGTAAGGGAAACTATTTAAATAAATAAATAGTTTGGTGCGGTCATATTTAGCTAATCTGATCGATCATTCCATTCCACACGTTCTAGCGTTATGTCCGTTTTAAGATTTTATAATAAACAATCACACAATACACAAAAGTACAATTCTTGTATAACACACTAAAATCCAATGAAAGAAATCACCAAAGCGGCCGTTTGATTCAGAAAGTTAAATAGTTTGTAATAGAATTATTATACAGAAAAAAGAAGCTGCTTATTAAAGTAAAATAAACTTTCTGTTCAAGACCACCGGCAAGTAATTCCCATCCAATGTTAAGAATGTCACTCAAGAAATCTTATCCGTTTACACTTATATGAATAAAGAAAACAAAATTATTTAAATAATTTAGTATTTTCCATGGAAATAAAGACAAAAGTTATTTAAGAGTACAACATACCATGGTACATATCAAGTATATATCCAAGAACAAAATTGTGGACTTTATTGACAAAATAAAATCAAGAGGAATATTAACCGTTCCCTTAAAACACGATTATCCTAATATATGAACAAGCATTTGCTAAATCGAACTTCAACATTTTAGCCAATTCAAATCTCGCCAACAAATAGGTAATTTTACTGATCATATATATTATCAATTTATCGTCAATATAATGATCGTATAGTGGTAGTGATCGTAGATCGTATTAAAACAATCTTCAGTCCCTTCTACCATTAATATACATGGCACTACATTAAAATCTCAATAGTCTTATAGATATAATCTTAATTCAAATTTGACATAAGATACACATATGAAAGCATCATTTCAAAACTTTTGAATAGCAAATCCATCAATATGGAAGGTTTTGATTCGAAGGAATTCGCCAAGTCGCCATTGCGGATTAACAACTAAATTTTTTTATATTTTAATTGTTCGAAATGTATGAACCGATTTATATGTATGTACAAACTAACATGTGTATTATAATATTTAAAGAAAAAAAATTAAAAGTTAATTAACAAACTTCATTGTTGTTCAGGATTAGGACTGATCTGTTTCACTGTCTTCAAACATTATATCTCATGAAAAGTGTTTTTGGGGTTAAATAGCTTCGCGCTCTAAAATCAGATTTCGGGTTGTACTGAAACAGATTTTTTATTTCAAATCGCGTTATATCGAAAACGCGTTGTATAAGTACCGCGTTAAACGAGGGATACCTGTATATATATTTAAAAAATATTTTTTGTTTTTTTTCCCGTGCAAGTGAGCACCTGCACAAAATATAAAATAAAAACAAACAAAAATTCTCTAACCAACATAGGAAAGGGAAGGATAGGAATTTTGATGGACGAAACGAAAAATATGTGGACGAAACGAAAAATTGTTACATACACAATATTAACACCTAGGACATTTAAATGTAGACCGCAATGTATGTATTTGCGTTTTCAACATCAAATAAGGATGTATATACATTATACAACACATAATACCCAATACCTCCGTATATAAAAATAAAATATAAGTCGCCAATTACATTGAACGTACATATAGTTACCATTACAATGATCGCACAATGGCAGTGATAGCGTTAAATTTTAAATCTCCAAAATCTCTTCTCTTGTATGCAAAGCCGACTGTAGTGTGTGTGTTTCACACAAGCCTGCTTCTTTCGAAAAACAGACGCACACCACAAAAGGTTGAGTACTTTTATTCTCTTTTCCATCTCACTAAACTGATAAACGATTGTCAAATGATAATGGTAATTTTAAAAATGACATATATGCGATGACAGCTTCATTTATGCAAAATAATTTTATTTGATTTTATAATAAATGTAGATTGATTGTTGTGTAAATAAATATAATAATATTGTGGATAGTATACACAATAGTATAATATTGTGGATAATATCGAGTGAATCTTGTTTGTTTTGTGTAAATTCGAGGAGGATAGGTTTGTGGTTAGGTTTTTCAAACATAAATAAAGTATATATGAGTTGCATAGGAATGTATTTTGATTCGAAATTCATAAATGGTTTAATAAAACTTTTATCTATTTACATTAGATTTTATTAAAATATTTTGAGTTAAAATTTTCATGTCTTTCTAATTTAGTGTATCATTGCGTGAAAAAGTTTGTGTAGATTTTTCATGTACGTCACGGTATGAATGTTTAAATGTGATAAAAGATAATGTCCTGTTTAAAATTTGAATATTTTAAACTGTTCTGGAAATCGATCTTGCAATTAAATCATAATTTCCGCGATAATTTAACTCAATCAAGTTTTGAAGTCAATATAGTTTGTTAAATGATCGTTGAGTTTGACACAGAGAGTAAGACACGCTCATTCGTTTTTATTTTACATTTTTACTCAATAATACTTAGGTGGTGTGCGTTTGTTTATTATTTTTATACTGTATTCGCAATCGTATATGAATAGAAGAATATTCACTGATACCGCTAAAGGTAGATATGCTTCTACAGCATATGTATGCATAAAGTTTGGCTTGTGTGAAACACACACACTACAGTCGGCTTTGCTTGTATGCCCTGATACATGCATAAAACAAAACATCAAAAATCGTTTAAAGGGGGAATATATAGCGTTCTATATGAAGAGCGAATTATGGGATGGGGACAGGGGAATGAGATAACTAAACGAGACAAAACGAAAAACATATCGCATGCGATCGTTTCCAACGGAATACCGTGATGTGATATGAAAATGGTGTATATAGAATACAAAGACAAAACGTTATACATACAGGGTGAGTTTCCTAATAAATGCAGGGCTTTTATCTCGAGAACGGTGCTAGATAGAAGAAAATTAATCATTATGAAATTTATTGAGAGTCGAAAGGGAAGTCTAGTGGTGATTTTCAATGACCTTGAAACTCATTAGTTTCGGAGATATAGGCTAAAGTTAGGTTTTTTAAATTAGAACCTATACTTTTGAGTGTTTGTTTTTATTAAGCAATTAAAAGTCAACACTTTTTGCTCAAACATCTTTTTTGTAAAGTGTATGATTTCAGAGATATGTGCAAAAATTGATATTCACTAAAGCAATCGAATTTTCCCTAACTTCTACAAATTAAAATAGAAAATATCAAATGTTCTTTGACTTATTATACAATTTTTTTGTTTTATTACTTTGTGATAAAATTACAATTATCTTAGAAAAAGTTTTTTATAATGTTGTACACTAACCAAGAAGCATTCGACATGATGATGATCTACGGTGAGTGTCGACAAAATGAAAGCATGGCGATTAGATTATACGCTGAACGACATCCAGATCGTCGGCACTTTAGAAGAGGTGTATTTAAACGTATAGCAGATAAGCTGCGCACTACCAGAAGCGTAAGAAACCAAAAGAAAGGTCATGAGTGTCCTGAAGAAATTGTTGTAGATGTGCTAGCTGCAGTATCACAGGACCCACACACATCAACACGAAATATTGCACGAGATAGAGGAATATCTCAAACGACCGAGTCCCGCGTTTTGAGAGAAAACAAATTCCATGCGTACCACATATCATTGCTGCAAGAGTTATCTGCTAATGATTTCAGATCAAGAATTCAATTTTGTCTTTGGGCGAGGCAACATATTGAAGAAAATCCAGATTTCTTTCGTCTTGTCATGTGGACTGACGAGGCAACGTTTAAGAGCGACGGTAATGTGAATAGGCATAATTTACATTATTGGAATGACGTGAATCCACATTGGATGCGTTCCGTTGACCATCAACATCGTTGGAGTGTAAATGCTTGGCTGGAATAGTTGGATCTCGCCTAATTGGACCTTTGTTTTTTGATGGAACACTGACTACACAAAAATTTGTGAATTTTTTATTAAAAGATTTTCCCAATTTATTGGAAGACATCAGGTAAATTCTTACCGACTATTAAGGAGGTAATGCAGAACGCGATTCTTATTATTACGATATGAGCCAGTAAATGTGGATTGGAAATTAATCCATCTAAGACAGAGCTGGTACTCTTCACGAAGAAATATAAAATTCCAGTAGTTGACCTACCTACTGTAAATGGCACTAAACTGGCCTTTACTGATTAAGCGAGATTTCTGGGTGTAATCTTAGACAGTAAACTAAGCTGGAAGCCGAACATCTTGGAGAGAATCAGCAAAGCTACGACGGCGATGTATTCGTGTAGGAATGCAATAGGCAGACGTTGGGGTCACAGACCGGAGCTGGTACACTGGCTCTACACGGCCGTAGTAAGACCCGTTCTTATGTATGGAGTGAGTGTTTGGTGGCCAGCACTGGATAGAGTAATCTATAGGACGAAGTTAGAGAAGGTGCAAAGGATGGCCTGCACTGAGAACAAAACCTACTCAGGTCTTAGAGGTCATGTTACACCTTCTTCCAGTGGATATATATGGTAAACAGATGGCGGCTTACATAACCACTAGACTAACGGCCGTGTCTCAGTGGAAACACCTTCAGGCAGGTCACTCAACAATAATTGGTTCGCTAAAGAAGGAAATAGTAAACCTTGACTATATTACGCCGATATTATGCTTCGAAAAAGGTTTTCAAACCCTTATCCCTTCAAGAGAATTCTGGGGGAATAAGCTAGCACTGGAAACCGAAGCTATACAATTCTACACGGACGGCTCGAAGCTAGATGGTAAGGTCGAAGCTGGGCTGTTTTGTGGAGCATTAAATATAAGTACTTCCGTTCGTCTCCCTGACCACTGCAGCGTGTACCAGGCGGAAATAATAGCGATTGAGGAAGCCTTGAACTGGTTGAGGGATAACGTAATATCCGAGAGGGATATCAAGATTTATGTGGACAGGCAGGCGATTAAGTCGCTGGAAGCAGTGCTGTTGAAGTCTAGGGTGGCATTGGGTTGCCACTCGTCTCTTAACGAGATGAGTGAGCATTTCAATATTCAGATTATCTGGGTCCCCGGTCACTCTGTCGTCAAGGAAAACTGCAGGGCAAGGTACAACTCTTCAGCTGAAACCTGAAAGGGCCAATGTGGGGAAGCCTACAGCGGAGCTTAGACTGGCTCTGAGGAAAATGGCGGAAGCTTCAGCACAGGAGAGGTGGTCTAACACCCTCACATGCGAGAGAGCAAGACAAATGTGGCCAAGGTTGGATTTAAATCGCTTCAAGACCTTAATCTCTCTGGAGAGGAGAGATCTAAGAAGAATAGTAGGAATATTAACGGAACACTGCCTTTTCGGGGAACATGCGAGAATGCTGGGTCTAGAAACAAATGACTTCTGTAGAAGCTGCATGGACGAGGAGGAGGAAGAGACGCTTGTTAATTCCTGTGCTCTTGCCCTGAACTGGCACTAAGAAGACATATACACTTGGGTAGGTTTGTAATGCACAACCTTTCAGATCTTGCAGATAGTAAAGTGCGGGCCATTTTACGCTACATTAGTAGCTCATAATGGTTACAATAGTGTTAGGGAACTAAGATCCTGATGTATCACAACGGACCGACAACGGTCTAAGTGTGCGTTAGCAGCCACTCTAACCTAACCTTGGAAGACATTCCATTGCGAGTAAGACAAGAAATGTGGCATCAGTTGGGTGATGCGCCTCCCCATTTTGGTATAGCTTCCCAACAACAACTAAATTTAATGTTTCTGAATAAATGGATTGGAAGAAGTGGCCCTACTCCTTTTCCAGCAAGATCACCCGATTTAACAAGCATGAACTTTTATTTATGGGGAAAAGTGAAAGACGTAGCCTATTTCAATCGGCCTACCACTGCCGAAAATATAAAACAAAGAATTAAAGATATTTTTAGAAATCATATTTCAGAAGCTGAATTAGAAACAGTTAATCTAAATTTTAAAAAACGAGTAGAAAAATGTTTGGAATCAAATGGCGGACATTTTGAACATTTATTAAATTAATAAACAACATGATAAAAAACTTTTTCTAAGATAATTGTAATTTTATCACAAAGTAATAAAACAAACAAATTGCATAATAAGTCAAAGAACATTTGATATTTTCTATTTTAATTTGTAGAAGTTAGGGAAAATTCGATTGCTTTAGTGAATATCAATTTTTGCTCATATCTCTGAAATCATACACTTTGCAAAAATGAAAAAGTGTTTACTTTTAATTGCTTAAACACAAACACTCAAAAGTATAGGTTCTTTCTAGTTTAAAAAAAACCTAAATTTAGCCTATATCTCCGAAACTAATGAGTTTCAATGTCATTGAAGATCACCACTAGACGTCCCCCTCGACTCTTAATAAATTTCATTGTAAGTAATTTTCTCCTATCTAGCACCGTTCTCGAGATAAAAGCCCTGCATTTATTAGGAAACTCACCCTGTATATATTATAATATATAGAGGAGAAACAAGAACAAACTAAATATACAAATAAAATATAATATCATGTAATAATATATAATGTAATGTAATATAATATAACTACGATACTCATCTGTAATCAGATTTTCAACTACACACACACAACGTATTTATTTAATTTAATTAAATTAAAGAAACACCGAGCAGACAAAAACACGTCCACTCGGTATGAAGATCTACACAACCAAACCCACGCAAAAATGCAGTTATATAAAAATACAGTAGAACACCATTTTAGCGAATTGCTATGGCTCTCGAAGATCCGTTTGTAATCAGTGAAAATATGTCCAATTGCTGTTGATTATAATTTAGTAAATGATTGAAATGAAATCAAGAAACAAACTTAATTGCTTAATTGCTAATACATAATTGGTTAACTGGTACATAATTGGGTAAGTGGATATCGAGTAGTCATGTTATGCAGATCAATTATCCATGTCAACTTATCCAATTACATATCCATATATATATAATTGGATAAGTTGACATGGGGTAGCCATATAATTCTGATCAACACCTCTATACTCTTATCCGTGTCACATGACAACTGTCATGTCACATCACATCTAAATTGGTTTTATCCAATAATTCCAATAGAGCTTCGTTGATCCATGTGATGCGACCGAAGCTACATAGCTTATTTATCTGGCAATATAATTTTGTAAAACTGTGTAGTAAAAATTATCAAATTATTGTTTCGAGCTGCCAAATACTCTTAACCCCTTAAGCCAGCTCAACATTTTTCACCGCCAGTATACGAATAAACATTCGAAATAAACAAAAAAAGAAATATATTTCATTGGAGTACGAAGATTAGGTAATAATTCTTTAAAATTTAATTATAAATTACTTCTGAAATTAAAAACTAGTTATACTTTAATTATTTATTAGTTTGACTAATTGTCGACTAATGTATAGATTATCAAAAAGAATGTTATTATCACGAAAGTTGATTGTCATATTAAATGCGCACGACCAAGGGAATAAATGATTAAAAAAACAAGGAGCCGACTTTTTTACCCACAGCCAGGAGACATGGTTGCTGAGCCACTGGATTGTTTCATGCTACGTTGGAGGAATTTATAGAGAAAACCGTCGACAAAATACAACGTAATTGGGATAGCAAATATAACAGACTGTTTCTATAGGATATTGTTATAATTGTGCTAGCCAAAATTTGAGATTGCCTGGGGAATTCTCGTTTGAGGCAGTTTGTACATGAACTTCTTTGTGTGGACATCATTTGAGATTGCCTGAGGAATTTATATTTGGGGTAGTTTTTACATGAGCAACATTATGGAGGGAAGCCTATATGTGGATAAAATATTCAGCGACAAATTAAAGAACATAAATTAGACAGCGAATAGATACAACTTTCAGCGATATATTGAAAGCTAAATACGACATCCCAGTGAATAATAAAGAATATGACAAAGGATGCGGTTCGCAACCTGCAATGGAAGAATGGTTTATTGCCAAAGTTAACAGGATAGGAAGAACTATATAAGGAGATAATGAGAATTGACGATGAAAGTTACCTATCTTCAGAAAAAATTAAATACGCGAGTAGAATGAATCGTCGAACAGATTCTATTTAAACCACGATAGTGTAAAATCGGACAAACAAGTGAAATATTATTGAAACAAAAACTAATGGTGGACTAATAGTGTGTAAACTAGTGAATTATTGTAGAAATACGATGTTAAAATCAACAAAATCTTTTTAGTCATAATCCTTTGAACGAATCTTATTTTGGTGTGAATTCCTACTAGGGAAAACTGAAACAATGCTAAGAGTTTCTTATCATTATAGAAAGTATAATGAAAAAAATGACTCCAATATATAACTATGTCGAACAGTTCTTAGTATGTATATATATTAAAAGACGACTTGCCCATAGAAATAGAATGCGATTGAATTTTTCTGGCGAAGCAAAAGACGGTCAGAAAATATTTTTTGCCAAGAAGATAACATTTGAAATTAAAATAGTTTTATTCATAAAATATGTAATACTAATATTTCTTTTTGTATAATACACTACATTAATAATTTGTTTATATCAACAATATATTACATATCAATTAACTGTATTTCGGTTATTTTAATTTGTTCTGAAAGTAATTATCATTATCATTTAGTTGTAACAAATGAAGTTAAGTTTTTAATATAAGTAGTACTTTGATTTGGTTTTTTATTAGTTTATTATGTATACTTATATAATTAAAGAATATGTTGTTTATAATTTAAAATATTTACTCTCCTTATTTAATTTATTTTCTAATTACTGTTTATGTGATATTTTTCCAACTCAATTAAATGTTCAAACAATAAATCATCGTTTGGCGATAACCCGATTAAAATCCAACCGCTTATTGCTCCAATACTTCGTGCTATTGATAATGTATTCCAAATGTTCAATATACGATTGCTTTCCTGTAAATAAAATAAAATCACTTTTTAGTTTCGATCATATTTGGATTTTTCTAATTATTTACCATTTCCTCCTCCCATATTGTTAAATTAAAATTAGTTAAATATAATCGTTCATCCATTGACTCGGCTGATAGGCTTAGCACAATTGTGCCTATATATATCATTACTATTATGATCCATCGAAATTGTATAGAATCGGAAGCACTGGATAAACTTATATGACATACATCCATTCTGAAAATATACAAAATAAAACAATTTTGTTGCTATTACCTTTATTTATTATTTTTATAATAAGAACTTGGCATGTGCATCCATAGATAAAAGTTCTATGAATTTAAAAAATAGCTATATATATATATATATATATATATATATATATATATATATATATACATATATATATATATATATATATATATATATATATATATATATATATATATATATATATATATATATATATATATATATATATATATATATATATGTATATATATATATATATAAATCAATCAATCAAAAATCAATACAGTACAAATCATCAAATCATATGAAACTTTAATGTGTAATATAATGATGGCACAATACAATTATACTTTTTATAAAGACTAGGCTTATATAAATTTCACGGTAGTCTTCTATAAAGTGTGTTTATATAAATAAAGACTATTATAAGGTAAATCTGAATTTAATTTAAAATACCAAATATATCTATTAGAATTAAAGTTAATCGTTCTTATAGGTTCTAACGGAGCGACACAATTGATAATTGTGTTTATTATTAGCACAAGCAGTTTCGTTTTTGTATACTCACTTAAACTTAAAATGAATTTAAATATTTGAAACGAATAAATATATTATGTTCTCACCTGTCAAAGATTGAAACCATACATATAATTGCCAAACAATAAAAAGTATTTGCATAAATTTCGGCAAATGCTGAATAATGTTTTATTGAACCGTCGACCCAATCGTATGGTTTTGTTGTAAAAATAAATAATAAATGTGCCAATGCTAGTCCACCAAGTAATCCATGGCATATATTTGATAAGCAGATCCATACCCTTTGTACAGCACATGCCAATTGAACACCGTTTGTTATTGTATCCCTTTAGATCGATGGCAATATTAGAAAGATAAATTTTTGTTATTTTATTTGCAGTAGAAATTAAAACTCAAGATATTACTTATCGTGTTCAGATGAATAATGATCTATGATGTGAGATTTATAAAAAGTATTGTCAACAGATCGATATCCTTTTGGTGTTTGTATATACATTTTATCAATACGTGTTGGTGGCCCTTCTGTTGGTGATACGACTGGTGTGAATGGATTATAAATTTCACCGTTAAGTGGAATAATATCGTCACCTAAATCATTTAAAACAGTTGATAAATCACTTGGAGGTAATTTTCCATTTATTTTACTTGTAATCAAATGGCTACGTCTATTCCGTTGCGCTTTTGTTTTTCGATATACTTTGCGATCTTCTAGGTTTTTATCAATTTCTAACTCTCCGGACAATGATGCATCATTTATTTCCGAACATTGTTTTAAATATCGCATGAGAGTCTCATTTGCCTGACGTACTTCCATTTCACCAGCAGCTATCAATTTACGTTCGCGGCGCCGCCTCGATTCTGATTTACTACGTTTACGCCGTGGACTTTTATCATTACTACTTCGACTGCGGCTACTTCGCTGCGCCGGACTACCCTGTGGATCTGACAGAGATTGTGTTTTTTTATGAGTTTTCATTTGCCTATCCATGTAACCTAATATTCCTTTTTGAATTATTTTCTCATCATTTCCCGCCTCCACATCATCAGACATTATTGATTCTCGTTGACGTAATTCCTCTTTTTTATTGCTACATTCATTAACACGATTAACCGATTGGTTACTACAACCAACACTACTACCTTCTTTTTCGCCGTCACCCCCATCACCATCATCCTCGTTATTTTCTATATTCTCTTCTTCCTTTATATTATTTACGGCCGTTTGGTTTATGAGGCTTCCACCAATTCCGCCAACACGTATGATTGCTGTTGTTCTATGTTTACTTTTTTGACTATGAACTTTTGGAGCTTCCATATTATCACTTTTTTATAATTCGGTTCGATTTTATATTTTATCACAAAATATTATAAATTTCTAACAAATTAAAAAACTAAATAAAACATAGCACACATAAATCACATTTTATAACAATTGTTTATAGAAAACAAAATAAAATTATTTAACATCAAAATTATTAAATAAAAATGAAAATATTTCACCTTTTATATTCGAAATGAAAAATATTTTTAATGGAAATTATGAGCCTGTATGTATTAATTCATCGACAAACAAATGAAAACTGAATATCATGACGTTGAAGCGCAATAACTAAAACGCATATTCTAAATATAATACATTCGAAAGGAATATACAAAAAAAAATCTAAATGGATCAATAATAGAAACCTCAAACCATTTTATTTATCTTTTTTCATGGAAGAATTTTATTTTTATACTTAAAATTTATATAAATAAAACCACCTCCTCAATATTTACTACCACATACAAACAAATACTATCAAAAAGGAAAAATATTTGGCGTTCGTTTCGTTGGTTGCTTGTGTTCGTGTCTAAATGTGTAGTTCGGAAAATCTTTAAAACGTTACAAACATATCAGCTGTTTATATTATAAAATATAATTTGAGTGTTATTTTTTGTTTTTCCGTTACCAAGAGTGACGGAGAACAGATACAAATTTCGAAAAATATACTTTGAGGATCTCAATTATTTCATAACATTGAATTTTATCGGCGCTACTGAAGTTTTGGAGTTTATACATAAAACCACCTAGTTATAATTATAAAATAAAAACAATGTTTTAAAATTGACTTATTAGTGAAAACGTTTTGTTTTTACTAAAAAAACACAATATTAAAATTAATTCTTTGCTATATTGGATATATAAAGCTATTGTTAAAATCACATTAAAGAATTTTTATTTTCTCAATGAATCGAATAGAAATTAATCAATCCTTCATCTGGGTTTGTCATTAGTTCAAGGTTTAAATTTAAATAAGAAGGTATTTATTGTCTATATAAAGTATTGTCTATACTTTTTAATGTTTTTGTACCTTTATCTTATTGTGTATTTCATCCGTGGTGTTATTGTATTTGGTTTGTTTTCAGGCAAATATGAGTATGTATTCTCCATAGATGTTTTTAAATGCTTGAACTCGTTTAATTTTCGGTGTTAGAAAATTTGAGTCTTCCTCCATTCGCGCTTCTTCTGTTTAAAAAAACCTTTAACTGTCCTCATAGCAAGAACTACTTTATTTCTCCTTGTGATTGTAAATCGAGTGTGTGCTTCATTTTGGGCTATATTTCGTTGCTCAACAGCAAAACGTAACTTCTCATCAAACCAATTATTGTTGGACCTAGTTTTCACTATACCGAAAGTGGGCTGGGGGTATCGACAACCGAAGTTTCCAATACTTACCAGACACTGTTAATTTAATCAGACTGGTAATTAATAAAAAATGGCATGGCTGAAAAGATCTTGATATTTTCGTTGCGTTTCTTCATTTATCAGACCTTCACAGGAGAATCGCGTTGTATATTTCCTTCTCCTTCTTGATTTGTACGATACTTTTCATCGTAGCTTTGCAATGGTCAAGTAAAGGCCTACGCATTTTGTTGAAGACCGATACGATCTCACGTCCTAAGATTTTAATTGTCTTTTTTCCGCTCCAAAAGAAACAGTCTTTATGGATGGAAGGGTTGATGGATGTTGATGGTCTTTATGGATGGAAGGGTGATGATATACACAGAGTTCATTACAATCCAATCAAAAATTGAATATGAATTTCTAATATAGTGTAAGAAGCGACAGTGATACGGTGGCTCGGTCAAGTACTGCTTGATCTGGTCCGTGTTCATTACAGATCAGAAATTTAATGCAAATTTCTCATATCATGCATAAAATCAAAGCACACGCATAATGCAGTGATATTTTAAAGGCGAGCAGAATTTCGGAAGTTCAATGTTAGTGACGATGGTTCCACGTTCGTATAGAACGATGTGACATCTTGTTTACAATTATAGAACTAAATTGTTCGAGATCGACGGAATCAGATTGTTGGCACAGTATACGGGCTGTAACAGCAATTTTTATAATTGCACTGCATTACATAGTGTAAATCCTATATACACCGTATTTGTATGTTTTATTATCTTGTCTACATTTCTAGTGTACTTTGTTCTATAGAAACTTTGTACTGAATTAGTAGCATAGCTTATTATACATGTTTTGCTGATTTTATGAAATCTTGGAAGCATATTATGAAGATTGTTAATAAATGTTTAATACACTTTCTAATGATAGTATTGTATTTTGAATAAATATCCAAAAGCAAAATTTTAAAGAATTTATTAAAACATTAAAAATTAATCTTTATAGGTAACATTTATTTATCATTGGGCTTTCTATCATAGACCACACAATTATTATATGTCAATTATTATATGTTAATTTTTCTCGAGATATATATAATATTAACTGACCCACTGTATATATGCAAGCATATCCTCATTCCCATTTTTAATTTTTTATGTTGGTGTAACTGTAACCGGAATAATAGCTTTCTAAATGAAAAATATTGCAAATAATACAGAAAATTGAGATTCTGCGCTTTTTCATAACACGTGGGTGTCAATTATATCTATGTGTTTGTAAACATGCACACACAAACAAGGTGTACAATCAAAATAAGAATTGTATGTATAGTTAGTTATCTTTGTGTGTAGCTTTTTTATGTCTTTGTATCCATTTTCTACCCACCACAAATTCAGCATCCCACATAAAATATAAATCTGACTGAATGAAGTGTAGTAAAGATATAACCGGTATTTGGAAAAAACTACCAGCCCCGTTTTTACTCAGTGTGCAAATGTATTTGGATAAATATTAATTTTTTAGAATATGTACATGGCGTTCTTTCTTTTATATGTATATGTATATGAATTTTGTGACTACCCACAAAATCCATTTTTTTTCAGCTAGTGATGGTATACTTTTACGTGTGACGTCATTCGCATACCATGATACAATTATTATGACGTCAAACGAAAAATCGAAATAAAATAAAACAAAAAAACAGACAAATTTCTTTTCTTTTATACAATAACATACTTGTATTATATTTTAAATTAACAGTAAAAGTTTTTAAAAAATAAAAACTTAAAATTTTTAATTTTTCAAAAAATCATAAATTAATTTATTTACTTGATCCGGAACTTCTTGTTGTACAAAATGATGGGCTCCAGGAATCATTTTAAACTCTAAATTATCATAAAGTTTTTGTGCTGCTGGTCCTGTGGCCTGCGAAATATAATGATCATGTTCACCAATTAAATACAGCCCTGGTGCGAAACTTTTCGGTCTAATTTGCTTCGTGCGTGTGCTTGTTATGTTCCGATAGTAATTGATTGGGCCAGTTAATGCTCCGGGTTTTCCAAATGTATATTTGTAGACTTCTAAATCATTTTCTGTAAATATTTTACTTCCTTCGCCTAATACTTCCAATAATTTTAAATCAAACAGACGAGCGGTAAATTCAGGTAAAAAAGGCATTTGGAAGTAAAACACATACCATGACTTTTTAAATTGATCCCAACTGGTAAATACAGATTTAGTCCACACTGGTGATGGTGGCGCATCTAAGCAAATATATTTTATGAGTGTGTCCATGTATTTGTATACGTAACGCCATGCTATTACTGCACCCCAATCATGTGCGACCAAAATAAACTTTTTATCGCCAACTGAAATTTGATAAGTGTAAAATTAAGTAATACCGATAATACAAGTATATATAGTAACTTACTTAATTGATTGGCTATAGCCTTAATATCATCCGCTAATGTATCGATATTGTATGGAGCAACACCTTTTGGTTTTTCACTATCGCCATATCCTCGATTATCTACAGCAACACACCTACACAAATATAAAGCGAAACAATTATAATATGTATAGAGTTTTATATTACCGAAAAATGTTACGTTACCAGTAATCCTTTGAAAATTCTTTTAATTGATAACGCCATGAATACCAAAATTCTGGAAACCCGTGTATAAACAACATTAAGGGTTTATTATGATCGCCTTTTTCTACATAATGAAATTTAATTCCCTAGACAAAAAAAAACAACGATATAGTTTTTTGAGCGACTGTTATATAGTTTAAAAATTAAAATGTTACTATTCAAATGAAAATTGATTGGTGAATTAGCAAAACGTTGTTAATCGTGCATATCGTGTAGTAAAAAATGCAAAATAGCTCTAATTATCTTTACGGTTTTCTCTTATTTTGCAAATATTTGTTCGGAGTAAGTAAATTATTCATAGCCCTAGAACAACTGATTATATTTAACGGCTAAGCTTAACGCCAGTTAACACCCTACTATGGTGCAAGTTTTACAATAGTAGAAAATTTCTCAACCAAAATATATAATTTATGTTCAAACAGCTCTATTAAATTTTTTTGTTACTAATTTAAAAAATATTGCATTGCCATTTTTATTTGTTATCTTTAAAAAAGAGAAAGCTTTTTTTTTACGAAATATGGAATTTTTCTGTCCATTGTGCGCAAGTGGCTTCAATAGGTTATTTTGGGTATATTCCGATTATTGCATGAAGATTTTTATTAAAATTATTTCACAAAATGTTAATGTATATTTCGGAATTGGGAGGTCACTTGGCCCAAATGGGACCAATGCTAACTGGATTTGAGTAATTACCCGATTTTAGTATCAGAAATAGTTGTGTTAGATATGTTCTAAATATTATGTGATTTTTTATTTGAATTCAGATGGTTGCAACGTAAAATCGCACCTTTAGCCGGAACATCAGGTACTAGTGGGGTGTCACAATGGGCCAATTGAATCTGAGTGACGTATGACACAAAAAAAAGTTTTGACTTATGTCTGATATTTGCTTTACGATTGCCCAAAAGGTTTTGAACACACCACCTCAGTCTCGAGGCATAAACCCAATAAAGAATTTGTTGCACCTATTCGATGTGCAAATAAGAAAACGCCATATTTCCAACAAGGTTTAATTGCAAAATATACTTCAGGAGGAATGGAACAAAATAAGACCAGAACTAACAAAAAAACTAGTAGGTTCAATGCCAAAAAGATTAAAATACGTGATAAAGCAAACAGGGTGTGCAACAAAGTGCTAAAACATAAATTTTTAAACAGACATTTTTTAAAACGACATTTTTCAAAACTGCATAAGGTACATCACGGCATCAGGTTCAAAATGACATTTTTCAAAAAAATAAGCTATATTTAAAATTTTTGTTCTTAAGTTTTTAAAAATTGTTTTATGTGAGCCATAAAAAATTAACTAATGAGGGAAAACCAACATTATACAATAAAAATAGCAACTACATTCATAAATAACATGTTGATGCATTGTTGCCAACAATTACGAATATGACAAAAACTACTTACGAGATAATAAAAAATATTACGTATTTTATTACGCCTTGGTTATTTTCATATACCTGTATAATAATAATACATAACAAGAAATTCAAAACTTCTGCTTTCTATATCCTCGTAATATATCCGAGACTTGTTTAAACATTTAAGTGAAGGAGTATAATATATATTTCAATATTTTACTCGTATAATACATATTATAAAGAATATAATTGTACCGAATCAAAAGTCAAATTTAATATATTTATTGAAGGAATACTTTCTTCTTTCATATAAATAAGCTATAATCAATTGTATAAGTTTAATGTATATAAAATATGTATAATACCATAGTCTATTTCATTTACCCAGCCAGGTGGCGCAGTGGTTAAAGCTGCGGCAGTTGGAGCGGGAGGTACCGGGTTCGAATCCGATTCGAGGCAGGATGCAAAATGGGTTTTTCACCTTCGATCGTTTGGGCGGTGCGATCGGTGGTGAAAAATAAACATAATCTGGATCCTCTGTCGTGTTTAGAATCCTTGGGCCGACCCATCTTCCATGTCAGTACTATAGGACTGACATGGAGCTATGCAATCCGCAGATGGCTCTACGGAAAGACTCGGACCTATAGCCGTATAGAGTGGTATCACAACGGATCAAATTTGGTCTAAGTGTGCAATAGCAGCCACATCAACTTAACTTAACTTCTAGTGTATTTCATTTACTTCAAATTCTTTTTTGAATTTCAACCCTAACTTAAGAACGTTTAAAATTTGGCCTTAATCGATAAATAAAGAATCCAACTTTTATTTCGTCCATACTAAGATTTTAATCGAAACATCGATCTAAAAGTTCATTTTCTTCTAACATCTTAACTTTCATTGTCATCGATTAAGAAATAATACAAAACGTCTCGTCCAATATTTTTTATTCCATTTCTACCTTATCTTGTTTAAAAGATGACATTTTGAACTTTATGCCCTTTTGTACCTTATGCCGTTTTGAAAAATGTCATTTTGAACATTATGCGGTTTTCTACTTTATGCCGTTTGGAAATTTGTCATTTTAAAAAATACAATTTTAACCCTTATGTCGTTTTGTACCATTTTCCGTTTTGAAAAAATGCCGTTTTAAAAAATATCATTTTGAACCTTATGCCGTTTTGTACCTTATGCAGTTTTGAAAAATATCATTTTGAACCTTATGCCGTTTTGAAATATGCCGTTTTAAACAATGTCATTTTAAAATATGCAGTTGTGAACGGATCCCTATAGTAATATATAACGTATTTGGCTTTGTATCTTATATCAGAGCCATCTTAATCAAAAATAAACGAATATAACTGCTACCATGTATTACATCCAGAGAACAAAGCTAGAGGTGGGTCAGCTTACATCATAAAATATCATATAAAACATAACGAAGAACTTAAAGTCGAAAAGTTTTCCATGCAAGTCACAACAATCAAAATACAATTAACCGATACTAAAACCTGTAATATCTCGGTAATATATTGCCCCCCCAAGATACAGTCTCAAACAAATAGATTATACTGATCTATTCAAAACACTAGGAAGTGTCTTTTTAATTGCAGGTGACTAAAACGCAAAAGATACATATTAGGGACCACGGTTAACGAATTTTAAAGGAGAAGAACTGTTCGCAGCAGGCAAACAACTAAAATGCGTGTTTCACTCAGGCAGTTCACCAAACTATTGGCATACAGATATCAGCAAGAATCC